>JAESUZ010001681.1:0-185772 GCA_017311185.1 Proteles cristata cristata
GGTCCCGCTGCATTCCTGACTTCTGTTCTCTTTGTCCGTCCCCGTTCCCTAAGCCCTTTTGGGGGAAAGGTGATAACAACGAATGGCTACATAAATACAAAGCTAAGAGCCCAGTCCGTTGGTTGTTGACCTTCTCAGAGCATCACCCCTGCTTAAATGTCGTGTGCGAGACGTAGGTGGGCCTCTGTGGGCGCCCGTCTTGGTCCCTGTGGGCCTTCTGTGAGCTGATGTGTTTACAGTGGGTTCAGCGCAGCGGGTGCCCACTGCCTCCGCATCCTGAGTAGTTTGTAGATGTTCCCTACAAGCCGCCACCCCGGTTCGCTGCTGGGGCAGTGCAGAGGCTCCGTGTTTTCCAGAGCTTCTTAAATACGTTTGCCTAATACGTAGCCTCTGAGTTCTGTCAGTTTTAGAATGTCGGGCCACGTGAATTGATCTTTTCTTTCTCTTCCTTTCATTTTTCAGTTTGCTTTAAAGCACGTCAGCACAAATTCTCTAATACCGCTTGTGCCTTTGCTGTAAGAGGAAGCTTCTGTAGCTATTCATGGAGATGGAGGCTTAAGCCTAGAAATCTTATTTTGATTCAAGTACTGGCTTGTGGAAACAATGCCTTCTTTTACTTTTGACCTTGAACTGACAAGAGTGGAGGAAATTTTCAGGACTAATTCATACTCCAGGAGTTAAAAAGTGGAAGGCATATTCTGTGGCATGGAAGTGATTTGGGCACATTCATTGTGCTTGAAGCAAATGGGTTTGATTTTTGTATTGTGGGCTTGATTTTTGGGGTGTGTGTGTGTGTGTGTGTGTGTGTATGTATTGCCTCCTAGACTCATGAAACTAACTTTGCTTTCAGGAGGACAAAAAATGCTTCGTATGCAATTCACAGGATCCTTATCACGAGACCCTCAACCCTGACAGTCATCTCATTGAAAATGTGGTAACTACATTTGCTCCAAACCGCCTTAAGATTTGGTGGCAGTCCGAAAACGGTATGTGGTTGGTGTGGGAACAAGTTCTGTAGCGTGTGATTGGTCACCTGGAAGGGATTGATAGGCTCCTGAGTATTTGTAATCTCGATGGATTTCTCTGCCCTCTAATTATGGTCTCTGGCAGATTTACTGCCTGAAGCACTAACCTCTCATGGTAAAATCTGATCTCCTTCCCAAGGCATGCACTTTTCTGTAAGAAAGCAGCCTTTCATGCTAGACCAAAGGAGTATTTCCTGGTCCATATCCTGAGGGGAGCCTTTACGGGTGGGGGGAGGGAGGGCAGGGTATATCTGTGGGGGGCATGGGAAGGTCCTGAACTATTTCAGGCCCTTAATCTTTCACAAAATAGAGCATCTTTCATTTGGATTAACCCCAAAGGAAAGGGCAGAATCAGCCCCGATCTCTACCATCACCTTCCCTCCGTCTAGAGAAAATTCGGTGATAGTACTATGGATCAGCACCAGCCCGAATTTCAGTCAAGATGGATATGACCCCAACTCAGTTTCTTTAAGGAGTATGGGAAGTCAGCCCTTTTTCCTTTCTTTGCCTTTTGGGTTTGGGTTTGGTAAACTCATTAAATTTGATGTTACTTCACTGGGAAACTAAGCCCAAATTAGTTTTGCATTTGTTTCAAGCTTAAATGCTGAACCTTGGGAAATAAAAGTAGAGTTCTTGTGTCCCTTAATTAACAGTGATCTTTCAAAAGAGTATGAGAATTTTGGCTCTCAACGAAGTGAGCCTAGGAATGGTCCTAGAAAACATGGATTGTACTAGATCTTTTTATTATATGCCCTACATCTGGGAGATGTTTGCCCTCATTTAACACTTTGTAAAGAGGAACTCCCTTAATGGACTTCCTTGTCATTAATTATGAAATTACACATGCTTTCTAGAAAACTGTTGGCTTCTGGAGAGAACTGACGATTGGCCAGCCGTGGGGCTGCATTGGTTACCAGACTGAGACAGACTGGTCCTTAGAAAGCATGTATCAATTTAGAGCCTTATCAATTCTTATAAGACTTTATCTTGATTGAGAGAGTTCAGTGTGAAAGAGAAGTTTCTGTAAATCTGTACCTAAGTCACAGAGGACTTCGGAAATCGCACAGAGCTTATTCCAAACAGGGAGCAGCCACGTGTCCTGACGGCCCACATTCTTCCAGCGAAATGAACAGACAACTAGAAGGATGCCTCTAAAAAAATAAATAAATAAATGAATGAATGAAAAGGAGGATGTCTCCACATGAGCGTTGTGTTGATAGACAGTGAAATTGTTCATCATGTGCTAGAGAGGGGCTTTTCTTGGTCACATCAGGACTTCGTCAGTTTCTGCAACTTTGAATTTGTAGGGCAGGGCAGTTCCACGTGTCGGAGGGAAGGGATTTTTAAGTAGAGGGGCTTGTGTTCTCTGTCACAAGAGAGGAGATGAGGCCGGGCTGGAGATGAGTCTTCCGAAAGTCAGGCTGATGAGTCCTGTGCCTTCCCTGTTGTCTGATAGCTCACCAGTAAAGATGTTCTTGGTGGATGTGAGTTTATCCATTTTCTGTGGGTTTTGTCCAGGTTGAGCGTGGCCTCAAGTTATCGGGGCTCAGAAACAGGCTTGGCGGGCACAGCTGCTTTTCACCTGCCCTTCCTAACGATCTATTTCTAGGTCCGACAGAAATCACACACTCCGTAGAAGAAGAATCTAGAGTTTTCTTCTCGTATTTAAAAAAAAAAAAAAACCTTAATGCTTTTACCAGGTTATAAATCTAAAGTGGAATGTGCTTTTAGTGAACACATTGTGTCATCTTTTCATATGTTGCAGAAATGGTACTAGTTTTGTTTGTACTTTACATTATTTTGTTATCTCTTCATTTTGAACAAATCTTGCGGGTTTTTAAAAGCCTGGGAGGGAAGAACCGCATAGTTGCTGGGCTAACATTTCACTCAGAAATGCTCAGAGTAGGTTTTTAAGATGGTTCTTTTTGATAAGTTAGCTAAGGTTAGTTAGTATGATTCTAATGTTTTTCTTTAACATTCCAACTAACTCATATCCGTTTCAGTGACCACCCTCCTCCCCCCAACTGACTTGGCAGTTTTCCAGCAGGAGAGTTTATTTCAAAAGTCCGACTGATTTCCTGAAAATACACCAGCCTGTGACATGATTCATTCTGACACATTCCTGTCTTCCTGCAGTGAAGACTTCTTCTGCTCTAGAAGGCGGACCCCTAAAGTGCTCTCCAGCACAGGAAACAGGGGCCGCTCTCCTTGAGCAAACAGGAGGGCTGGAGGGCCCAAGATTAGAGAGGAGGGGCTACCTATCCCTGGAATTCCAGTGGCCTTTTTTGTGTGGTGGGACTGACCCACCCTCAGGGGAAGGTGCAGAGGCTCGTTTGTTTGTTCAGGCTTTCCCCTCAAAGGCAAGATGCTAGTATTTGTTCTGGGCCGGTTTGTTTATTTGACCGATTCTTTGTCTCTGGCTTTGCTTTTCAGTTGTGGTGATGCATCCAGAGGCTTCCCCCGGCAAGGACAGGTCTTTCTGAATGCGAGTATATCTACCAGATGTGCTAGTGTCTTATTTTTTTTTGCCGCTGTATAAAAAAAGGAATATTTGTGGCCCTCCCCACCCCCCCCAGGCTGCAAGCTACACCCCCACTGTGCACAGGAAGCGACCCCTTCCCTTCCCACTCGGAGAGTCCCTCGGCTTAGAGGATTTGGGGAGATGTTTCGCTTTGTGCTAAGCAGGAGCTGTCTCTCTTGGCAGCAGCTGGAGGCGTCCCGCCAGGCGTCCTGTCCCGGTGCGCAGACGCGGTGTGCGGGGCCCCGGAGGGAGTCAGGAGAACTGAAGATTCATCCTGGCCTGTGCCTCCCCCCAAGCCAGGCCGAGGTGGCTCACTCCCAGAGAGAGCACCCAGGGGGTTTCTATGCGGGGCGTAAAGGGAATTCAAGAAACGTAGTCCCAGCCGTTCACAGATGTTCCCGTTTGCCTTACTGTTTCCTTTCTGAATTCTTTAAAAATCTCCTATAGGCGTGGAAAACGTAACTATCCAACTGGATTTGGAAGCAGAATTCCATTTTACTCATCTCATAATGACTTTCAAGGTAAGGCATTCGGAACTTTCTCCCGAACGACACGTGGGGGGCGCTGCGGAATTCCCTTTTCGGTGTGGGTGTCTGTTGTGAGTCGGCCTCGATGGGAACTTAAATATTATTGTTGCCATAAACTGAGATCACTGAGCAGCTTTTTTAAGATGGGCCTGGATAACTGTGTTTAACAAATACTCTATCTTCGTGGCAAGAAAGAGAGAGAGCCGCTATTCTGAGGTAATTCAACTGTAAACTTTTAATTAGATCTCTTTTTATTTCCCCACGGAGAGAGGCCGTTTTGACTCTCTCCCAAACCACAATAAAACATCTGGAGAGTGAATCCCTCGTCCCTGCTGGTGATGTTTTAACGTTGAGCTTGGTAACTAACAAGGAAGTGTATTATCTGTACTTTTCAAGGGTTTGCCCAATTTGTGGCAACAGCTTTACAGTTCCTTGGGAAACGTGCATGCCTTCTTAGATGTGGATTTTTCGCATCCTTTTTCTCTTAGAGAAGTAAAATGACTCCAGGGCTAGGGAATTTCTCTGTACAAAGTCCCTTTGTTTCTTCATAAGCAGCTGCCTGGAAATGACCGACTTCACATGGCTTAAAGTACATGTTGATGCACATAAAACCCATAATTTACTTACAGCTTCTCAGATGAGGATCACTTTTGAGTAGGTTTGGGTTGGAGTTGGGGGCCTTCTCTGTACCCTGTCAAGGGGGGAAAAGGTGCCAGGGACAGATTGAGCCTGTGGGCAGGTAGCCACGAAAGCGCCACGTGGCCTCCCCCAAAGCCTGCGAGGCCAAGGAGCATGGGTGGGAATGGAAGTCAGAACGCGGCAGGAGGGGTGTAGACGGCTGGTCCCCAGCCCTCAGGTTCCTGGTGAGGAAGGTTTACACTGCGGCACCGGATACTGGCGGAGAGGTTGGGGGGCTTTCCCTGGGCAGCTCACGCTCCGGCCCCTCCCGCCGTCGCCCACGCCCTCTGCTTAGAAGCAGAACTCAGCCACGCAGGGGGATGTTGCCTTCGTGTGAGGCGACCCCTAAAAACGCACAGAACTGTCGTCGTTGGTGCCGATTCCTTTGGAAAGTGCATCTGTTTGCGTCCGTGGGTAGTTGTGAGTTCGCTGGCGTCCAGAAGTCCTTTGGGTACGTACTCTGTCGTTAACTACTCGTTCAAGTGAGGACGGTGGGTCGGCCACGAGACCCTGCGCACAGATGCCAGAGGTCAGGTAGGAGGGGACCAAACTCCGACGTGACAAACAGGTGCGGGTTGTCCGACCGCAGTTCGGGAGAGAGAACTCAGCCTCTGGGCGTTAGGTGTTGTGTGAACAGCAACATCTGTGGGGCTGGACACACTTAGAGAGAAGTCCCCACCCTGCCCCTTACGGGCACGTGTGGCCGGAACCTTGGCCTCCTCTGTGGAAGGAAGAGCGGCCAGAATGAGGCCGCCGACGTCCGAGGCCGCGTGACCCCCCCTCGGCTCCGGGGGGGGCCCTTGCTGCCCGGCCTGTAACGGGAGCGGGGCCGCCCTTGTCCCTGCTGATGGGTGGCAGGTAGTGACCGCGCTGCAAATACGCACTGAACGAACGTGCGCGGAGGAACCCGGCCGTCTCGCGTTTGGGAGAAGCCGCCCCGGGGCGAACACGCGCTTGCGGAGCCCGGGTGGGGTGCCCCGTCGGAAGGCCCTGGGCTGTGAACTATGCAGGAAACGGGGAGCCGTTGACAAGGGAACGAGCCTGTACATCAGGAAGACAGGCGAGGGGACACCCGGAGCGGGGCGTGGGACAGTGAGACCCGGGGGCCCGTGGGGAGGTCCCCCTCGAGGTGTGTGCGAAAGGGGGCTCGCCCGAGAGCGTAGCGGTGTTAACGCGGGGCGGGCCTGACCCAGGAGGGAGCCGCCCCAGCAGCCCCGCAGTCCCGGGAGGACCCCCGGGCCCCACGTGTGCCCTCGCCGCCGCAGGCTGCTACCTGCTGCCGACCTGCCTTTCAGAATCGTTGCCTACTTTCCATGGGAGTCGTCAGCTGGACCCTCTGGGACCGAAGGTTCGGTCACGGGGGCGCCTGGCGGCTCAGTCGGTTAAGCGTCCGACTTTGGCTCGGGTCACGATCTCGTGGCTTGTGAGTTCGAGCCCTGCGTCGGGCTCTGTGCTGATGACAGCTCAGAGCCTGGAGCTGCTTCGGATTCTGTGCCTCCCTCTCTCTGCCCCTCCCCTGCTTGCTCTCTGTCTCTCTCAAAGATAAACATTAAAAATAAAAAGGTTCAGCCACAAGTCCGAAGAAGATGAGAAGCAGGACGGTGGAAGGGAGAGCAGGAAAGGGGTGAATCTGAGCTCACTTGGGTGTCTGCGCTGAGCAGGTGGGAGGGTGGGGATGCAGTGACCAGGAGCAAGGTCCGGAGCGGGTGGTGGTGAAGAGCTCGCGTTTGCCGTGCAGATGGCCGCTCGCTGGGGGGACTGGGTTTTCATGGGCCAGGGAAGCGCATATCCTGTCTGCACAGTTTGCTTTTCTAATCAGCCAGATGTTTCCAAAATCTCAGCACTTCTATTTAGTAGAAGTTCAGAGGTGGTGGAGTGTCTGGGTGGCTCGGTTGGCTGACTGTCCGACTTTGGCTCAGGTCACGATTTCACAGTTAGTGAGTTCAAGCCCCATATGGGGCTCACTGCCGTCAGCACTGAGCCTGATCTGGAGCCTCTGTCTCCCTCTCTCTCTGCCTCTACCCTGCTCACTCTCTCTTGCTCGCTCGCTCTCAAAAATAATAAAGAGGCGCCTGAGTGGCTCAATGAGTTAAGCATTGGACTTCAGCTCAGTTCTTGATATCGCGGTTCATGAGTTCAAGCCCCGCGTTGGGCTCTGTGCTAATAGCTCAGAGCCTTGAGCCTGCTTAGATCCTGTGTCTTCCCTTCTCTTTGCCCTTCCTCTGCTTGTACGCGCCCTCTCTCACTCTCTTTTTCTCTCTCAAAAATAAACATTAAAAAATTAAAGAAACATTAAAAAAACAACCCAGAGGTGGCTCTGCACCAGTGTGAGTCCTGAGCACATTGGAGACGCAGGAAAGAGTGGGAAGAGTATCCGTTCTCTACATTCAAGTGTTGTCCTGGTTTCCAACAGCTCTGTAACTCCACAGGAAATTGGATGATTTGTCCGTGGCCCTCTGGGACTCGGGCCTTTCCAGAAAGGAGGGAGAGAAAGCACAGCCAGAACTGGCTGTAAGGCTTTTCCTCTCTGCTTCCTCTTGACACAGAGACATTAGGCTAGTCTGTCCCCAGATGTCCCCACCCAGGAGGCAGGTCTCCTGGGAAGTTTGTCGTGGCTGACTTAGTGATTGGGCTTTTCCCCTCCCCTCACTTTAAAATTCTTTGCCTCATGCTCTGCAGTTTCATAGTATCCTTAGATTTCTGAATAGGTAAAAAAGTAAAATCCAAGCATTTAGTAAGTAAGTCAGAGAATGTGTCAAAATGTGACCTTCCATTTTCTTACCTTTGTCTCCTTTCTTTTTCTTTTAATGTTTATTTATTTTTGAGGGAGAGAGAGAAAGAGAGTGTGAGCAGGGGAGGGGCAGAGAGAGAGGGAGACACAGAATCTGAAGCAGCTCCAGGTCTGAGCTGTCAGCACAGAGCCCGATGCGGGGCTTGAACTCCCGAACCGTGAGATCATGACCTGAGCTGAAGTCGGACGTTTGACCGACTGAGCCACCCAGGCGCCCCAGCCTCGTCTCCTTTTGTCAGTGAAGAAGAACATCGGGATTATTAAGGAAGGCAGAGGGAGGTCTGGGGTATACGACTTTCACCATTAGTGGTCCCCCAAATTTCTCTCCAGCGTCAGTCTCTAATTTGGAAGGGAGGGTCTGTCGGATTCGGTTTGCTCGGCCGGCTCCCCTGGCCTGTTCTCCCTGAGCTGTGATCTGAGGTCCACTGCCCAGATGCACCTGCGCCCTTCTCTGGCTCTGAGGCCTGGACCCATTGGTAGTGCTCATTCCGCGTCATCTCTTACTTCCAGGGCACCCCGTCCACCACACCCTCGGGAATCTCTGTCCTGCCTCAGTTTCCTGGATTCGTATCTTTTTATCCTTCCTCTCTGACCTCCACTGGTCAGCCTGCTATTACGCCTGGAGCCAGGGAGGCAGAAAGATAGGTTTGGGCCTAATTCAGCCTGGATTTGAATCTAAGCTCTGCCTGCAGGTAGCAAGTCAATTAATGTGTCTGAGCCTCATTTTCCTCATCTGGAAGAAGAGTGTGTCGTGAGGGCATCCTAGTCTCCGACGGTGGCCGTAACACAGTACCGTAGCCTCGGTGGCTTCAACAACAGAAATGTGTTGTCTCACGACTCTGGAGACCTGCTGTCTAAGATTGAAGTGTGGGCACACTTGGTATGTCCTGTGGCCTCTGTGTCCCTGGGGTGTAGACGGCTGTCTTTATCTTCACATGGTCTTCCCTTGTACATGTCCGTCTCGTAATTTCTTCTCCTTAGAAGGAAGGATGCTGGTCACATGGGATTCGGGCCCACTCTGAAACCTCATTTTACTGTAATTATTCCTTCGGAGAGGCTGTCTCCAAATATAGTCACTCTCTGAGGTATGAGGGTTAGGTCTTCAACATAAGAAGTTGGGGCGGACACCATTTGGCCCATATCAGAAGGTTAGGACCTAATGGAATTAGAGCTCCAGGCACCATTCTCTTTCCTCCTTTGTCTAGTCCCATGTGGATGCATTTTCTGGAGCAATGATTTTAGCTTCTTTATCTTACCCTTGGCTTCTTGGGGGGGAAACTGTGCCTTCTCTGTTTGGAGGTTTCAAATGTCGTACGTAGGCCGGCAGTGATTTCCAGATGCACAGTTCAAGCTCCGTTCATGCACCTGGGCCAGACCACTTTCCAGGGGTCCATTGGGTGTCCCTCCACACGTAGCTAGTCCAAAACCAAATGCCTTCTCTCTCTTCTGTGCTTTTGCTCTTAACCACAGTTGCCTCTACTACCCAAGCTCAAGTACCCGTGGTTCTTTCTTCTCCCTCCCTCTCCACTGAAACCATATTGATCACCAAGTGCAATTCAATATATTTGGTAAAATGCACTAGGTTTTCAGAGCAGTTGCTTCTACGCCTTTCTCTCCGTCCTTACTGTAGTGCTTGGGGTAAGACTGCCCTCTTCTTCTCTCTCAGTTGCTTTCCTCATCTCTTGGTTTTTTTGCTTCGTTTTGTTTTTCCACGTCTCATAGCTGTGCCACGGGGTTACCTTTCCAAAGTGCAGTCTGATCATTTCACGCTGTCCACTTGAGTCTTCCGATGTCCCCCTTTCGTGGTGTAAAAATAAAGGAGACCCCTTAGCGTGGCCAACACATTGCTTCCCTGCCCTAGTCAACCTCTGCTGCCACCTGGAGCCACTCCACCCCTGCCTGGAAAACACCTACTCTTTTAGGATCCAGTCTGATGCCATCTTCTCTGTGAAGCATTCCCTGGTGTGTGTGTGTGTGTGTGTGTGTGTGTGTGTGTGTGTGTGTGTGTGTATTAAAATATACATAAAACAAAATTTGCCATTTTTACCCTTTTTAAGTATACAATTCAGTAGCATTAGGTGTATATACGCCATCTCCACTATTTCCAGAACTTTCTCATCACCCCAAATACAAACTCGTTAAGCACTAACTCCCCATTGGCCGCTCCCCCAGCCGCTGGTAACCTCTAACTTACTTGCTGTCTCTATGTATTCCTATTCAAGACATTTCCTTATAAGCGGAATCCTACAGTATCTGTCCTTTTGTGTCTGGCTTCTTTCACTTAGTGTAATGTTTTCAGGGTTCGTCCATGACATAGGAAGGACCAGAATTTCTTTTTTTACGGCTGAGTAATATTCTGTCATATCTGTGTACTATGTTTGGTTTATCCATTCATCTTTGATGGATACTTGGGTTGTTTCTTCCTTTGACCACTGCGAATTGTGCTGCTCTGAACACTCGCGTACAAGCACCCATCTGAGTCCCTGTTTTCAGTTCTTGGGGTAATGGGATAGCCAGGAGTGGAATTACAGGAGTCCCGTCGTCTTGAGTGAGTCATTCCTTCCTCTCGTTTTCCCCAGTCACACTGCATGAGACTCTACTCTGGTGTTTGATACTGTAAATGATTTATACTTCATCGGTCATCTATAGCATGTGGACCACTGTGTGGTAGCGAGTAAGTGTCCGTGTTCATCTGCTGAATGGTGACATGAATGAATGAAGAACTCTCACTCAAACTAACCAATCTGATTATGGGTGGTAGCTGACTATATTCCAAAGCTTGTTTGCTATTGAGTCCTGGTTCTAATCTGCTCATAAGGAGAAACAGCTTCCTAGTCCCCGTCAGGGCGGGAGAAAGTACAACATTTCAGGGCTAGACACTTTCCTACAGGAGGCGGTTCCGTAGAATAGCCTGAAATACTTGAAATCCAGCCACAGTCTGAACTACCAACCGCATGCAGTCAGGGTGTGGGGTGCACAGTGGAGCGATACCTTCATCTGAGACCATCTGAGAAATGCAGATCGCCAATACAAAACATCAAACGAGCCTTTTCTACCCCGCCTTTAGACATTCCGTCCAGCTGCGATGCTGATAGAACGATCGTCCGACTTCGGGAGAACCTGGGGCGTGTACAGATACTTTGCCTATGACTGTGAGGGCTCGTTTCCAGGCATTTCAACTGGCCCCATGAAAAAAGTGGATGATATAATCTGCGATTCCCGCTATTCTGACATCGAACCCTCGACGGAAGGGGAGGTCTGTTTGCTGTTTTTGTTTTACATTCTGCTTACAAATCCTTTTTTTATCGTTGCAAAAATACCCATTACTCTTATATCTATTTTTAGGTGATATTTCGTGCTTTAGATCCTGCATTCAGAATAGAAGATCCTTATAGTCCCAGGATACAGAGTAAGCTTGTTCTCACATAAAAGCATTGATGGAAAACTGCAATCATGGAAGAACTCTTACCCAGAGCACTGCTACGCAGAATCTAAATATGCAGTGCTAAATCCACCCTCTTTATTTCCCTTTTTTCTTTGCAGTATCCAACCAGAGGCTCTTGAAATTGGCAGGAATCAAAAAGATTTACGTCCTAAGTACTCAAACAATCACGCTGGTTGCAATACCTTATTTTGTTGCTCAGTATAATATATATGTAAAATACATATAAATTACGGTAGAGATTAAGCTGTTGTAACAAAGTATCCCCCAAAAATACAGTGGCTCAAATAATACAGGAGTTTATCTCTCTCTCAGGAAATCGTCCAAAGGGATGTTCGAAGTAGACCTACGGGATAAAATACAGGATGACGCCCAGTTAAATCTGAATTAAAGATAAACAGCAAGTTATTTTTAGTATAACTGTATCCGTGTAATGCTTGTGACTAGTACAAGGACGTCCCATGCTATACTTGGGGTTGGTGTCACTATGGCCCATGTTGTATTTCGGATAGACTTTACTGGAAAAACTATTAACTGTTTATCTGAAATTCACATTTAACTGAGCATCTTGTATTTTTATTGCTAAATATGGCAACCCTAGCCACCCAGTTCCCTTCTGTCCTTGAGTCCTTATCCACATGGTTGGGGCTGGACCAGTGCTACCATGTCATTGTCCCAACCTATGGGATTGGAGGAAGAGAGGGGCAAGCGACATGGGCATCCCATTGGCCAAAATTGGCCACATGACCCTCTCTCAAGACGCACTGGGAAACCTCTCTAGCTAGGCAGCCATGTGCCTTCTCACACTCTTGCCTAAGGCTCTTACTGTCAACCGAAGAAAAGAAGAAAGAGTTCTGGGGGAGAATCCAAAGTTTCAGCCACACTCAGTGTGCTGAGTAAGGTGAGGGCTGTTATTTTCACGTAACAGATGAGCAGCCCGAGGTTCAGAGAGTTGGAACGACATGCATATGATGGCCTGGCCATTTAGCGTCACGCAGGTCCAGAAGCTGTATGTTAGGATTCTAAACTTAGAGCTTTTTCCAGCACTTACCAACCATGCTTCTGTAGTTAAAGAGTTACATTTTGATCATCTTAGGAGGTAAAATGTGAACTCATTAAAAGAGTTTGGAGTCCGACAGACCTGGGTTTAAATCCCGTTTCTAGCATATCCTGGCTCTGTGACATTGGGCGAATAATCTGCGAAAACCTGGTTACAGTTGTTTTTTTTTTAGTCTCTGTTTTTTCATCTGTCAGTGGAGATAGTCATATTGACCCGAGGGTTATTATGGAGGGAAAAGGAGTTCTGTAAATGACCTTCCAACGTGCTTGACACATGGAAAGCGTTCAGGGAGTTGCAGAAGCTGCTGTTGATGGCGGTGCAATCAGCCATGGCCTGGGTCTCGCGTGGACCCAGACCCGTACCTCAGAGTGAAGGGGTGAGACTCCCGCTCGTGCTAATAAGGTGTAGTCCCCTGAGCAGAGGTACGGCTGATTCTTGGTGCTTTCTCCGCTGAGGATGGGCCTGTTGGGAACCAAGGTATGCAGCTTCCCGGCGTGAAGTATGGAAGAGTAGAAGGGAAAGCCTCCAGGAAATATTGCCAGAGAAGTGCTCTTTCCCACTTAAATTAATTTTACATGGGGCCCAGACTGTCTCTGGGTTGTAATTCACTCATTCATTCTTTTGTGAAACAAATATTTAATGGCGCATCCAATTCTGCGTGGTTTCGGAGTGAGCTCTGTGTGAGGCCTGCCCTCCCTGCTTTCAGAACCCAGTTATGAGAAACGTCCACGTGATCTCCGGGACAGGCACCTCCCGGGGCCCCACAAGGACTCGTGCTCTGCTCCTTTTGGGGTGAAATCTGGGGGACTGGGGAGATGGGTTGCCATTACAATTCCTTGTTTTTTGTTGTTAAATGGCATCCAAAAAATTCAAGAGGCGTCCATTTTAACTGATCGCATTTTCAATTGACGTTGTACTCGAGGGAACAACGTCTCTTTCATTGTCCCTATTGCTGGGAGCTCAGAGACTCTCTTCTCGAGTGGTTTTCCCTCCGCATACAACGGCAGCCGATACACAAGGCTCAGTTGTTGTTAACCGTGGCAGGCGAGCGTGGAAGGAGCATATTTGCTCTTGTGAGGCCTTCCACAAAGATCAGTTCAAGGGCTTCTAAATACTCCAGCTGCTCTTCAGCTGTGTTGCCTGGCCTCTTGTCAATAGGCGCTTGTGCTGGTTCTGTGCAGGAGGAAATGCTGGCGTCCATACATTCCATTCAGCTGGGCAGTACCACGGTTTCTCTGTTCGGTGTTTGATTTTCACAAAGAGCCTAAGTTTAATGCATGGACTCATGGGCTTTCTCTTTCAACCCACAGCCATGTCTGTAGTCTTCATTGTAAGCTATGCATAGATTATCAGTAGTTAAAGTTGTACTGGGGCTTTGAATGTATCCGACACAGGGGCCAACACCCTGTTGTCCCGTGTTATGACTGATGAGAAAGTATCAGCATAAATGCAAGTAAAGCTGAAAAGAAATCTCGGGCTACATGGGGCCTAGGGGACTGATGGACTCATCAGTGTTTTGGGGTCCACTTAGTAATTGATGAAAACATCGATAGAGAATGTCTTCTGGTTTATCAAGTTACTGTCGAGTGTAATTGATAGCCTAGCCTCTGTAATAAGCATTGATCTATAGATTCAGGACAGAGAAGAAAAGATAGGAGAAATTGATCTACAAGAAACTTACATTTAGGGGGGAAGAAACCCAGCTTGTCCCAGCCTCCTAATCCTAATCCTTTATCCGTATGCCCACACTACGGATGGCAAACTCGGACAATATAGTGGGAGACTGTGAAGTTGTGTAAAAATTTAGTGGAGCTCTTCTGTCCCTGGAGAATAGTTATTCTGTAGTGTTAAATCCATTTTAGCAACTTGGATTCCATCCATGTGGTGGGAAATTTCAGAGAGTATTTTCTTCTCCCAAGAGAAACACAAAAATGTTCCGTTCTATCTTACAATAATGAGGAGAATTGGAGTGTGTTGATCAACTCCTCTCCCACCTGAAGAGAACTCTGATTTTGAGACTGACGCTTGTTGCTCTGGGCACCGCGTGGTATTGCAATAGTTCAGACTTCTGTGTGCCGGTGCGTTCTTGGAGTCAGGCAGCCGCGTTATTAAATTTCTCGGCTTTTGCGCTTTCTCCTACAACGGTCTACAAGCACGTCCATCACAGAATAGATGTTCTTATTAAACTAGTGAGGAAGTAGCAAACCTTCTTTCTTCCAGAAACTGTCACGTTAAACTTCATTAGCGCGTCATCTAGATCATAGAAGGGGATAACCTTTATGTAGGCGCTCCTGTCGGCCGTGCCCCTCTGTACAGAGAAGAGGTGTTCTGTAGTCGCAAGACAAATCTTGCTTGTGTGATCAGACTTTTCATCTTCTTGGCGACCTTTGTAGATCTCTTAAAAATCACCAACTTGAGAATCAAGTTTGTGAAGCTCCACACTTTGGGAGATAACCTTTTGGATTCCAGGATGGAAATCAGAGAAAAGTATTACTACGCAGTGTATGATATGGTGGTTCGAGGAAATTGCTTCTGCTACGGTCATGCCAGCGAATGTGCCCCCGTGAACGGAATCAACGAAGAAGTAGAAGGCATGGTGAGTGCGTGCTATGGGGGGCTTTCTCCTTTACACAGATGATTCCAGAAAGCAATTGGAAGCTAGGCTTACCTTTCACACCTTTCACAATATCTAGGGGTTTTATTTTTCTAAACTGACTTTCCACCATGACTGGTGATTGATGGTTGGTTTTTCTCTTTGTTAATATTCTTAGACTGTGAGAATATAAAGACTGTTCATTTCATAGGCGAAGAAGTAATTTTGGGAAATTGTTGCGGCAAGCTGCTGCTACAGTAGATATTTGTTTTAGTCAATAAAGCTGGAAAAGCTTTCTACATAGCCAGCACACCTTCCCTTCCTTTAGGGAAGATGAGACGCCACAGACCTCCCCATCTTTATGCTACAAGGCGTAAAGTGATCCCACTCCAGAAAACCTGGACATTGAACCCAGAACCACAAAATATGACTTAGGACTCCGATGGGCTTTGTGTCTTTAGATATTTCTTCTCGTCTCATTCTTTTCCCACTTTTATGCCATGTTGTCAAATTATGTACTTCTAAAACTTAGGGGTTTGGATGATTTGCCAGATGGAGGAGGTCAGGGTTATTTTACCAGTTTCTAAGTGAACTGATCATTCTTATAGACCCACAGGATCTTAGAGCTAAACAGGATTTATTCAACCAATTATCCTTGTAAGAAGAGAGCAGGGATTAAATAGTTCACCAAAGGCCCCTAAGTAAGTGGCAGATGGAAATTCAAATCCTGCTCTGCCCAGCTCTGCCCCAGGTTCCTTCTGTTTGACTCTGGGCCTCCCTTGTTGAAGAGCGCAGCTTCCTTTCTTGCTGTTTGTTTTTTCAAAGCCTCAGTCCCCAGCTAAGAAGGTCCAGGATTGATATATTCAGTTGTCTGGAGCTTCAGCCTCCATCTGCTCCAGTGAGAACATTTGTGACAGAGATAAAGTTGCATTTTCAGTGGAGCCTCGGGGGAGGCCCCAGGCCTTGTAATCTCTTGCTCCATCTTTCAGGGACTGCTCCTTAGATCAGGTTTGCCGTGTAGCTGACGCCCTGCAGGCCTGTCCCTAGCACGAGTCTCAGTACATTGTGCGCTTTGTGCAGACACTGTAGGGTCCCGTGGCGTGTGCTTTCTGCAGACTGTGCAGAAAACTAGCTGGGAATGAGATGATTTCAGTCTCTTGCTCACTGCACTCCTGACGAGGTGAGTCCAGGGCGGACCCGTCTGTCCTGTTCCTGAATTCCATTCTGTAGAAACCGGTGTTAAGGTGAGGTGCCTAAGTACGAGCATATTTGGTAGAGACCGAAAGAATGTATCGTGTACGTGCCTCAGGGGCTTAGGCATATCTTGGCGGAGACCCGGTGCAAAAGAGCGCATCCTGGGCCCTTCACAAAGCAAAATAATTTGTACTTTTCCCCCCGAGATTTTAGATTTCCTTTCTTAAAGAAAAACCGTAAATGTGAATGTGGCCAATGATTAATATTTTAATCTCATTTCGGTTGGGAATAAAATGAAGTGCTTTGCCCGAAGTCAAAAACAAAATAAAGGAAGCAAAAACCCCCGTTCTTCCCTGTGACATGGTGGTAAAATGTGCAGTAATGTGAGTTGGTTTCCAGTGGTGTGTGTACATTTAGTTCTGCGTTGTAACTTTTGTCGATTTCTCTTACAATAGGTTTCTTTTGACATAGAATCTTTAAGTAACTGGCTTTTGTTTTTGTTTTTAATTTTTAAGTGACCGGTTTTGTTCATCTGGGCTCTTTTATCCCTACTGCGGTAACCTATTTATTGAGTACCCGTTACATAATAGGAACTGTTCCTGGAGGTGGGAGTTCAAGCCATCGGAAAGACAGAACCCCCTGTGAGGAGGGACAATAGAAGCGAATCTCCGTCTCTAGTGAGCCAGAGATGAGAATCCGCATGAAAGAGGGTTATTGCTTCCATCGAGTGTGGAGAAAACCTGGCCGTTGGTGTATCTTACTTCGTCTTTCCTGTCTGTCTGACTTTCCAGGTTCATGGGCATTGCATGTGCAGGCATAATACCAAAGGCTTAAACTGTGAGCTGTGCATGGATTTCTACCATGATTTACCCTGGAGACCCGCTGAAGGTCGAAACAGCAACGCCTGTAAAAGTAAGTCTCCGTCAGAGGGACGTTTGGAATCTGTCCAGACTCCCGGCACCATCGTCTGATTGGAGCCACTAGGAGAGTATGTTATTTTTGCAAAAGGAAGAAAAGTTAGTACCCCTTTGCCAGCTTCACCCGGATGCTCTTAGGAAACCAGTATCCACTCAGTTCGATGAGTACATTAGTGTTCAGAGTAGGAAGGAGTCCCTGTGTTCGGGAGACTGCAGAGAAGATGGAGACGCTGTCCCCGGCATCGTACCTGTCTCACAGGCAAGGTGAGCGTGAGAGGAAGATGCAGGGAACGTACGGCACAGTAGATGCCTAAGGTGGCGGCGCACGGCTCACAGCCGGCCAGCCCAGTGGTCTCCGCTGGCCAGAGGTGTGGATCGGAGCACCGCCCTGCCCCCCACAGTGACTCCGATGCCTGGCCCTTCCCCCACCGGGGACGGTTCTAGAAGTTCAGAAACCTGTGAGGGCTGGAGTGGCCAAGGATTGTTAGTAAGTACAAGCCTTTGATGATAGCTGAGATTGTTGAGGTAAGAAGAAGACAGGGAGGTAGGGGGAGGGGAAGGTAGGAAGGAGCTCAGATAAGGAGACCGGCATAAAGCCTGAAGCCCCAAGGACGTTCTTCTCAGGACCAGCGCCCGGATCTACACTGGGAGATGATTCCAAGGCTTAATTACGCAGGCGCGTCAGGGGCAGGTCCCTGCTCGGCACCCAGGATCCGTCAGCGGGGACATCACAGCCCCTCTGTGCGGGAGGTCGTGTTGCAGGGAAGACGGATGAGGGTAGAGCCCCGAGACGGCCAAGCCGAGTTAAGCTTCGTCGTGAGAAGACAGAGGGGTCCGTGTGGGTCACGGGGCAGAGAGGGAGATGATCTGAAAGCTGCTTGGAGCAAGGGGGCTGCGTGGGGGGCGAGCAGAGGGCCGGACGGCGCTCCGCAGGCCTTAACTCCCGCTGAGGAGCCTGACGGAGCGAGCTGTGGGAACGGGGGGAGTCACCGCCCCCTGCTCGCCTCAGATCTAGCGGCCCAGACTGGCCTCCCAGAGGCATCGCCTAGAAGATCCCCTGGAGCGATGCGTTCCCTCCCACCGCAGTGGGACCCGGGGCCTCCTCCCCATCCCTTTCCCCAGAGGTTTTCCGCTGCTTACTTCCTAGTCCGTTCTCTTCCAAAGCAGGAAGACTGTTAAGTTACTTCATAAAGCTCACACTTGGAAGGCTTCCCCTGCGACGTCAGATGGACGCGTACTTTTCCGCGAGCCCCTCGGTGTGAACTGCCGGACCTTCACCCCCAGTTTCTAAAATGATCCTCTTCTAGCGCCCCCTCCTCCACTGGTGAGTAGATGCAAGAACAGCTTCTCTTGGCCTTGCTCTTGTTGCAGAGTGTAACTGCAACGAACATTCGAGCACCTGCCACTTCGACATGGCGGTGTACCTGGCCACGGGCAACGTCAGCGGCGGTGTGTGCGACGACTGCCAGCACAACACGGTGGGCCGCAGCTGTGAGCAGTGCATGCCGTTTTACTTCCAGCACCCGGAGAGGGGTGTCCGAGACCCTAACCTCTGCGAACGTACGTGGGGAAACCTGACGTTTTCAGTTACCTTTCCGTTTGATTTTTTTTTTAATGTTCATTTTTGAGAGAGAGCGAGAAGGGGGGAGGGAGGGAGGGGTGGGCGGAGAGAGAGGGAGACACAGAATGGGAAGCAGCTCCAGGCTCTGAGCTGTCAGCAGCACGGAGCCCGACGCGGGGCTCGAACCCACGAACCGTGAGATCGTGACCTGAGCCGAAGTCAGAGGCTTAACCAACCGAGCCCCCCAGGCGCCCCGTCGCCATTCAGCTTGAACCGCCTGGTGATCACCGTCCTCTCGGGACTCCTGGCGTGAGCGCGAGACTCCGCTCTGTCTTAACCACTGCATAGGGTGCTGGCAGCAGAGAGTGCCTGGCAGCCCGGCCTTCTTTAGTCTGTTTCTGTGACGTTTGGAGGGACGACGGGAATGTGCGTTTATACAAACACTCACGTTGTTACCTGGTGCTTTTTCTTCTTCTTAGGATGTACCTGTGACCCGGCTGGATCTCAGAATGGGGGGATCTGTGACGGTTACACCGATTTTTCGGCTGGCCTCATTGCTGGTCAGTGTCGGTGTAAATTACACGTGGAAGGAGAACACTGTGAACTTTGCAAAGAGGGCTTCTATGGCTTAAGCGCCGAAGATCCGTTTGGTTGTAAATGTAAGCGCCTTCGTGCAGCCGTCTGGGGGCTCCTGTGGGTGCAGTTCCCGTTTTGCTCTGCGGCTCTAACCCCAGACCACCTCTGGGCACTCACTTGGTTTGTGTTTCTTTGCTTTATTTTATCTTTAATAAAGCTTGTGCCTGCAATCCTCTGGGAACAATCCCTGGCGGGAATCCTTGTGATTCTGAGACTGGTTACTGCTACTGTAAGCGTCTGGTGACAGGACAGCGTTGTGACCAGTGTCTGGTAGGTAAATCCCGATTACATGGGATGGGGAGCCCGTGAAGGTGGCGGGGTTTAGCGGGGGATGCCTCTCACTCCTCCAAGGTCTACCGTCAGCCTTGTATGTAAATGTTAAAACACAAGCCATTCACAAAAGAGGAATTGCTGATGAGTTAATTTTGGCAGGTTGTTCACTGTCACTGTTAGAATTGTAAAATAAAACCACAGTTACCTACCGTTTTTATATACAGAACTGACGACTGAGGACGTAGTGAGGGGCTGGTCCTCTACGCTGCTGGTGGAAATGCACTGTGGTTCATGCTTGGCAAAAAAAAAAAAAAAGCATTTTGGAAATCTGTTATCAGCAGCGCGTAGCAATGCACATGTCCTTAGACCATTAATCCCACTTCTGGGAATCTTTCCTAATGAAATAAGCAGAAAATTGGACAGAGAGGTAGTCACCAGAAGACTCTTTGCGTCTTATACTAATCCTAGCCAGAAACCTTGGAAGATGGGGGTGAGGGGGGGAGGTGGAATAGTTGACTACATTTGGGGTCTTGTATATAGTGTGATACTCGGTTGCCATTGAAAATGACAATAACATGAAGAAATGCTTATGCTGGTATTAAAAAAAAAAATACAGGATATGAGTAGTATCTTGATTGTGTAGGAAAAAATTTCATCAAGAAAAACAAAATCTGGAAGGAAATCCACTAAAAAGTTCACTGTAGTGATTCTGGGTAGAGTAATTCCCAGAATAATATTTTAAATTATTCCCTTTTATAACATTGTTATGAATTCCTTTAAAATTTGTGAGAGGAGTTCCACTGGCCCCAAATTATGTTTATGACCTATAAATATGCATGTTTGCCTACATCCAGACACTTAAAGTAAATTTCTGGAAGTCTGATTTAAATCAGTGGGCCTGGTTTTTATCTGCGCATTAGGAAATAGATACTTCTTAAGGTGCAGAGAGCTCTTCTCCCCTACGTGGATTCTTTTCCATTTCTGGTTATTTCCATCTCCAGTGCTCTCGGGATTCAGTGATCTCCTTACCTTTCGGGTGTGAAAATACTCACTCTCGGGCGCCTGGGTGGCTCGGTTGAACGTCCGCCTTTGGCTCAGGTCATGATCTCACCATTCCACAGTTCGAGCCCCGCGTCGGGCTCTGTGCAGGCAGCTCAGAGCCTGGAGCTGCTTCGGATTCTGTGTCTCCCTCTCTCTCTGCCCCTCCCCCGCTCGTGTTCTGTCTCTCTCATGAAAATGAATAAACGTTAAAAAAAAAACTAAAAAAAAAAAAGACTTTATGCCATTTGGACGCAGCTAAATCCTTGAAGAGCTTTGCTTATGGGGTTTTTGACAGGCTGAACTTTATGGAACATTTAAAGTCCTGCCAAATATTTGCCAAAAGGCTCTGAGTGCCTGAGTACCTCTAATGAACAAGATTGGCCTCTTAGCTGCTTGCTCAAGTTAACAGCCGGACAAAGGCCGCTCGCTTGGAAAAGCAACTATTCTGTCTGGCGTTAAGGCGGCAATGACCCCAGCGACCTGCAGCTCGAGTTTCTTGAATTCAGAATATTTATACTCCTTGTAGGCTCTCTGCTTTCATGGTACAAAAGTACTCTTGGTGGATCAACCCAGACACGCCGTAACTTGTTGCCTGTTGAGTCTATTGTGTCATTACGGGAACCCACCTTTCGATGTTCAATCTTCTGTTCTACAGCCAGCGCACTGGGGCTTAAGCAATGATCTGGATGGATGTCGACCTTGTGACTGTGACCTTGGAGGGGCCTTAAACAACAGGTGAGTGAAGCTACACGTAGGCCCTGGTGCTCAGTCACCTCGGCAAGCCCTCCTGACCTCTCGGAGCCGCGGGATGCTCGGTGGCTCTGAGGACGATGTGCAGAATACGTTCCCCTTCAGTGTGCGTGGCCGGTCTTCGCTTTCACCTGGGGTCTTGATGTTTGCAGAGATTTGGTCATTCCTAGTTAGCTTTGAAGCCCCCAAGTACGTTTCTGTTTCTTGGATTTTAATAGTATTGTGGTTAGTTTTGTACTTGACAGAGCTTTTTAAGTTTTGGAAACAACGTATGCTCATTGTTTAAAAGAAAAAAGCTCCAACAGCTCAGGCAGGTACCTGCCCTTCCCCGCCCCCTGCCTGATCCAGTGCCGCCATTGGGGGGTTCTCAGAGTCCCGAAATTAACAACAGAGCTCAGAATATCTATTAAAAATTAAAAATTACAATATCTTTCTTTTCATTTCTTTTTAAATAACATGTCCAAACACCCGGTTACGAAAGCCTCTGTTTCCCTCCCCACCAGTGGTTGGCATGCTCTGTTTTCACCACCTGAAGGATGCAAAGTGAGGGGCACCTGGCTGGCTCAGTCAGTACAGTGCACGACTCTTGATCTCAGGTGAATTTGAGCCCCACGTTGGGTATGGAGCCTACTTGTAAAAAAAGAATAAATTTTTTAAAAAAATGGAACATGAACTCACATTTAAAAAATTTTTTTAATGTTTATTTTTGAGAGAGAGAGAGAGAGAGAGAGACAGCATGAGCCGGGGAGGGTCAGAGAGAGAGGGAGACACAGAACCTGAAGCAGCTCCAGACTCTGAGCTGTCAGCACAGAGCCCGACACGGGGCTCGAACCCACGAACTGTGAGCTCATGACCTGAGCCGAAGTCAGACGCTTAACCGACTGAGCCCCCCAGGCGCCCCAAAGAACTCCCATTTTGATTCATATTAAGAATCTTTTCATTTTCTTCTTTCTTGTTTTGTTTTGTTCAACCTCTGAGTCTCTTAATGAAATTGCATGCAATCATTTTTATCGGAACACGTTGGTATCCCTCGAATAGATGAGGTGTGAGGCTCTACTGAGAATGAATCCCCGTGCGCGTTTGGCAGGACGTCGACCTGCCGTGGTTAAGTTAACCACCTTGGAGTCAAAGAGGATTTTGGTCTCCGTAACTGGGTCAGACTAAGAACGCCTGGTAGAGACGGCGTGAGCGACCTCTGAGGGGATAGGCTGATGTTTCCTTGCGGCCTGGGTCTCCCCTGGCAGAGCAGGCTGGAGTCACCAAGCTCCCTGAGCTCCCAAACCTGCCTGTCTTACAAGACTATTTCCCAGCACCTTCCTAGTCTGCTGGGAAGGAACGGGCTTTTAGGCAGCAGGAACATGTTCTGTTTGGCCTCCGCGTTTGGCTTTGTCCCATTCCAGATGCTGCTGTGACCTCGGTACAGCGCGTAGCCTCTGGAACGCCAGTGTGAATCCTGTTCTTAGAAAACCTCCGGGCGGGGGAGGGGGGGAGCGAGGACAAGTTCCATAAAATCAGGGAAGAGAACCTGCTTCTGGAATCACTGCTCCGACTCCCCTTCATGCCTCCCAGAACACCTGCTGATGTCTTCAGTAACCGATGGCTCCACTCAAAGCTTCACCCTTCCTAAAATCCTTCTTGACTAGATGAAAGTGGCCCACATGGCTCTCCAAGTGATGTCCTAAGTTCCGGAGTGTTCTATGTGCCTTTACCCTAAATGGTTTCTGTTACTTACACTCCCTTCTTTTTCTCCCTGGCACACACATTTCCTGCCTTCACATCTGCCCACACATGGCCCCCGGCCTGTCCCTTGTCTCTCCTGCAAGAATTTATAGAACTCAGGGTGTGCTAATCAAGAGAGTTTGTGAAGTAAAAAGATTTTAGGGAAGATTTGAAAGGAGGTAATTTGATCTTCCTAGCATAATGGATGAGATACCCTGTATTTTGGCATCACTGATGAAAAAAAGTAAACTTTTTTTTTTTTTAAATGTTTTATTTATTTCTAGAAGAGAGAGAGAGAGAGAGAGAGAGACAGCGTGAGCAGGGAGGGTCAGAGAGAGGAGTCACAGACTGAAACAGGCTCCAGGCTCTGAGCTGGCAGTCAGCACAGAGCCCGACACGGGGGGCTCGAACCCACGAACCGCGAGATCATGACCTAAGCGAAAGTCGGACGCTTAACCGACTAAGCCACCCAGGCGCCCCAAAAAAGTAAACTTTTTAAAAAATGTTTATTTTATTTTGAGAGAGAGAGGGAGACAGAATGCGAGCAGGGGAGGGGCCGAGAGAGCCAGAGGAGACACAGAATCTGAAACCGGCTCCAGGCCCTGAGCTGTCAGCACAGAGCCTGGGGGGCTTGAACTCCCGAATGGCAAGATCATGACCTGAGCCAAAGCCGGACACTGAACCGACTGAGCCACCCAGGTGTCCCCAAAATAAGAACGTTTAAAGATTTCTTGGGGCACCTGAAGGGCTCAGTCAGTTCAGCGTCCGACTTCAGCTGGGGTCATGATCTCACGGTTTGGGAGTTCAAACCCCGCATCAGGCTCTGTGCTGACAGGTCGGAGCCTGGATCCTGCTTCGGATTCGGTGACTCCCTCTCTCTCTCTGCCCTCCCCTGCTCATGCTGTCTCTCTCTCTCTCAGAAATAAATAAACATTAAAAAAATTTATTTTTTAAATAAATGAAATAGAATTTCCCTTCCAATAGAATTTTTGTAAACAAGTGTGGCTAATTTCTACATTTATGGGAAATCTGTTTTTAATAATCTAGGCCTTCACCCACTGAGAAAAAAAAATTGTCTTTTATTAGTTTTCTGTTGCTGGCATAGTAAATTACTGCAACTTTGTGGCCTGAGACAACATAAATTTATCTTCCTACGGTTCTGTATGTCAGACACGGTCAGCCTCACTGGAATAAAATCAAGATGTTGGCGGGGCCGAGTTTGTGTCGAAGGCCCTCGGGGAGGATCCGTTTCCTGCTCCCTGGAGTTGGCAGAATTCAGTGGTGGGAGGAGAGTCCTGACATCCCGCTGGCTGTCAGCTGGGGCCGTTCCCAGCTTCCCAGGGCTGCCACATCCCTGGACTCGTAACTCCCACCTTCAGAGCCGGCGACGCTGGGTCAAATCCTCAAGTCACGTCTCTCGGACCCACTTCTCTGCCTGCCGTTTCTGCTTTTAGGAAGCCTGTGATTAGATTGAGCAACGCTGGGTAACCTCCGCATCTCAAGATCCTTAACCTCGGTCACATCGGCCCCCCGCCCCGGTGCCGCATGAAATAACGTATCAGCGGATTTGGGGGGTGACGACGGGGACATCCTTCGGGGGCCACAGGGCCTGGCTCGCTTTGTCTTCCGCCATTATCCTACCTCACTGATCCAGCAACTGGAATCTGTATCTATTACAGGGAAATTGGGTGGTACGGGCGTCAAGGGAACACTTCTACCTGAAGCGGGTTTTTCGTGAACACAGGAAGGATAATTACATGCAGCGTTTCATCTTGCTGTGGAGGAGGTCGGACTTGAGCTACGCTTTGGAAAGCTGAGAGCGGGTGGGGGGGTGATGGGTGGGCCGGACGACCTTCCAGCGGGGGGAGGGAGGCCGGTGAAGGCCCAGAGATGGGGCGCGCGTCCCCTGTGGTCCGCACCTGACCTGTGACTGTCTCTGCTCGCTTTCCCTTCTCTGAGCCCGTCATTCCTGTCTCTCTCTGCCTGTCCGGACCCCCTGCCACCTTCGGAGCGTGGCGTCCGTGACCCCCCCATCCGTCGCCCAGCCGGGTGAGCCGTGGCTTTCCTCTGCAGCCGGAGTCCCTGCCTGCAGCCGTGCAGGTGCGCGTGCATTTGCCTTGGGCTGCAGGCCGCGGCTTCACTGCGTGTCGGCCACTTGGCCTGGGAGTTCTCCGGGCCGCAGCCATCTTCCTCCCGTCTTTCCTTCTCCGCACCCTTTAGAAACAATAGACTTACCAAGGAAGTAGGGAGGGACTCAGAGGAAACGTGACCACGGACAAAACTGTGAGCGGACTGACACCAGGGCCAGTCTTTGCTCAGGAAACGTTTGTGAAAGAGGGTGAGGAGAGCGGCTCCTCAGAAAGCAAAGGGGGGCCGTCGGAGGGTGGCTCGCGGAGGTTGCTAGAAGCCAGGCAGAGGCGCCGTGAGTTGATACAAATAAGGGAAGAAACGTTTGTGGGTTTTACGCAGTGCGGACGACCGCGCTGGCGGGGGGCTGGCGAGGGGCTGGCGGGATGTGGGGGGCCAGTGGGGAGAAGGGCTTCACAGGGCAGTGCGGGGGCTGCTGGGGGGCAGGCGCGGCCTGACGGCCAGCCGGACGGTGGCTGTGGCAGGGACAGCACGATGCCACTGCTGAGCCGAGAGACCCTCAGACTCGGACTTTGGTATCGAGGACGAAGGACAGGGAAGGTCTGGTCTCGCCTCAAATCAGAAGAACGTCAGCTGTGACAGAAGGAGCAGAGCTGAGGTTGGTGTGAGTGGTGACGAGCACTTTGCGAGGGGCCTTGGGAGCATCCCCTTTGTGGCTGGAAACACTAGCGGAGCCGAGCGGACTGAGGGCCAGAGCTTAGGTGCGCAGAGGCAGTGAAGCCCCAAGGGCGTGTCCCCAGCAGGTAAGTGTCCAGGCGGAGCCAGGCCTGCCGGGGACCACGCCGCACGTCTGTGGACGCAGAGACACGTGATCCCCAGGGCAGATGGTACGGGAGCTCCTTGCGATGACCAGGTTCTCACGAGCGGTTCCGTCTTCGGAGTTGCCAACCCCGTGTCTGCTGGTGTTTAGCCTCACCGTCGTTTGCTTGTTCTCTCAGTCGCGTCGTCGTTCCTTGGCGGTTCCTGGTTCGTTTGTTCCCTCGGTGCACACCCGCTGGGCAAGAAGGAAGGATTTTCTCTTGTCCGTATGATGTGAAGTCCGAAGCCTGAGTCATTGAAAGTGGCTCTTGCTGGTGGAATGTGCCAGAAGGGGGCTGGGTCCCAGCTGCAGCGAGCTTTCCTCCTCTGGGGATTGGCTCCAGGAGGTCAAGTACGCCGGTGCCTTGTGGGTGGGAGCCATTCACGTGATCTGCAGGAAGGCGGCTTTGGAGGGGACCGTGGAGGACATTGGGAGTGTTCCATCATCCCAGGAGCATGACTTGCCTTAGGTACTTGGTTTAAATGCACTTTGGGGGGGCACCGGGGTGGCTCGGTCTGTTGAGCATTCGACTCTTGATGTTGGCTCAGGTCATGATCTCAGCGGTTTGTGGTATCAAGCCCTGTGTCCAGCTCTATGCTGACAGCACAGAACCTGTTTAGGATTCTGTGTCCCTCTCTCTGCCCCTTCCCCACTTGCATGCATGCACATTCTCCCAAAAATAAACAAATAGCTAATACACAAATTATCTAAATAAAATGAACTTTGGCATGAGGAGAAAATTTGAACTCTGGGAGTGGGTTTAAAGCAACAATTCCAAACCTCATCTTGACTTCAACGAAATAAAAATGGACACCTATAATTTGGTTTTACCTTGTGCACAAAGAAAAAGAGACATAGGATAAGAACAAACAATATTTTATAGTCTATCCAGAGGCCTTTATTACCTGAAACAACATGTCAAGTTAAAAAAAAGTTTGGGGTGCCTGAGTGGCTCAGTCAGTTGAGTGTCTGACTGTTGACCTCCGAGGGTCATGGGAGTAAAGCCCGTTCGTGCGCCACGCTGAGCATGGAACATGCTTGAGACTCTCTCTCTCCCTCTCTCTTCGACCCTCCCCCCTGCTTGCACTTTATCTCAAAAAAAAAAAAAGTTTATCGTTGACATTAAATCCCCTATTTGCATTCAGAATGCCTGTCCCTGGCACATTCTGTTCGTTCGGCCAGTGTGAGTGTGCTCGGTGGGCAGAGCGCTGGGCCAGGTCCCAGCAGGGGACGGGGCGTGACTGAGCTGAAGGAAGCACAGCTCAGCCTTGTAAGCAGCCGGCCATCTAGGAAAGGCTCGCATGGACCTGTCAAGAGAGAAGGCGGTAACTGCCTGAGCGGTGCAGGTAGAGAAGGCGCCGTGTGAGGACGGCGCGGAACCGAAGCAGACGCCGTGACAGGGCCGAGCGTTGGGCTGGGCTTGGGGAGGCGGTTCATTCTGTGGGGTGGAGAGAGACAGTCAGGAGATGCCACAGCACAAGTTCGTTGTGAGCCGAATCTTGGAAGAATAGGTGGCTCTTTGCTGGGTGGATAAGACACAAGGGTATTTCCGGCTCTGGGAACAACATAAGCCAAAGGAGGGGGTCATGAGTCTCCCTGTGCATCGCAGAAATTACCCATCTGGTTGGGGAAGCGAGGAGAGAGGTGGGCCTGGAAAGACAGACACACAGGCCAGACTATGGAAGGCCCGGCAGGAAGCGATGAGGTCAGTGCCTCGGAGAAAGGTCGTTCGGGCAGCTGTGTAGGCGGTGGTGCTTTAGGTTGGAGTTGGAAGCCCAACAGCAAGGAAGCATGCCGGTGGGAAGACCGACTTGACTGTGTTGAGAGAGCGCAGGAAGGCATGGCCCGGCCGGTGCGAGGAGGGAGAAGAAACACCCGATAATGGACAATGAAATCACAGAACTGGGTTCCTCCTCAGATACACGGACTTGAGAGAATAACTTCGAGGCTTCTGACTTGTTTAGCTTTGTGGCCGGTGGTGTCCTCTCTCCAGGAGAGAACAGGGGAGGAATGGAGCGTTGCCCTTTGGGATCTGTTGTTAGCCGCTGGGGCAGCTGAGTTGGATATTCGGGAGTCGGATATTTGGGTCTGGGGCCCAGGGAAGGGCTTGCAGGTGGAAACCAGGCATAACGTACGAGATACCAAGCAAGAACATGGGTGGTGCCTACAGAAAACCTCAAGGAGGTGTGGATGGAGACGAGCAAGACGCAGCCAGAAGAACCAGGTCATGGGGAGCTTTAGCTTCAGAATTTGCGATTAATTCGTAGGTGATCATTTTTTCCACACACTTACTTTCAGAAAGAAATAAGGAAACCCTAGCTGAATATTTCACCCATTTGCTGTTTGGGGGAAATGCGGAACTGTGTCCGGTGGGTTCATTTACAAATGTGGAGGCACAGCTGACTGACTTGGCTTTGACCCCTGCAGCTGTTCCCCGGAGTCCGGCCAGTGCGCGTGCCGACCGCACGTGATCGGGCGTCAGTGCAACGAAGTGGAGTCTGGTTACTACTTTACCACCTTGGATCACTACATCTACGAAGCAGAAGAAGCCAACTTTGGGCCTGTAAGTAGAGGGGTGCTGGGCAGACGGGAAACGCCATGTTCGGGGGGTCAGTAATGGCATGTGCACGTTTTGTTAGGAGTCCGAATGAGAGGTATTCTTACGACTCTCGTCAATGGCAGGATCAGGACCATGCCTTCTTGAGAGCAATTCTGTTTATTTTTAAGTTTATTGATTGATTTTGAGAGAGAGAGAGAGCAAGAGTAGGGTAGGGGCAGAGAGAGAGAGAATCCAAAGCAGGCTCCACACGGTCGGCATAGAGCCGATGCAGGGCTTGAACCCACAAACTGTGAGATCAAGACCTGAGCTGAAACCAAGAGTTGGATGCTTAACCAACTGAGCCACCCGGGCACTCCAAGAGCAGTCTTGTTTAAGGCTAAGTAAATCTGTAATTCACAAAGAGACATGGGAACGTTGACTAATAATGTTTCTGGTAGGTTTTCTGGCAGGGAGGGCTGAGTAGTAGCTTTCCGTTGGTCCATTCCTCTACTTATGTTCCAAAGTTACTGTTGATCTCGTATCGCAAATACTCAGAGAAGGCGTTGCTTTCTATAGCTGTCATCAACCATCCCAGAGTTTAGTGGCTTAAAATGTTCGTCTGGCACTTTACCTGGGGTGCCGGAAACAGCTGGAGCTAGTCGGGCCCTTTTCTCCACGTGACCCCACTGCCAAGAAGCTGCCTTGAGCTTCCTCGCAGCATGGTGGATTCAAGACAGTGAGACTTCTTACGTGGTGTCTGGCATCCAAGGGGAGGAAAGAGAGAGAAACTGCCAACTCTCTTAAAGACTGTGCTCAGAAGTTTCAGAGGTCACTTTCTCAAATTCTCTTGGTCAGAAGTCACAAGCCCAGAGCAGATCCGAGGGCAGGGTAACAGGTCCCACCTGTTGAGGGGACAGCTGCACGCCTACGTGTAGACAGAATGAAGGACTTTGGGGGCAGCTGATCACAGCGGTTCGACATGATCCTGTGAACAAACTCAAACAAATGGAAATGGATAGATCTTTCGTCTCACTGACCGTCAGAATGAACGCTGGTAGTCAGCCCTCATGGTGGTCAGTTTCCTCACTTGTACTTGGAGCTTGAAATGAATGCCAGTGAGAAAGTCCAACACATTCACTGGATACTGGACGAGCCTTGTAGGAAATCTGGGAGATAGCTCGTCACCCCTCTGCATGCTTATAGAAGCACGTGGGACATTCTCCTTCCTTTATGCTCATTCCTGATTGTACCCTGGAAGGTGTCTTCTAAGCCCCTTGAGCCCTGTCTCCAATGTCCCAAGACCACCTCAACCACAAAACCAAAGCGAAACCGATTCCTCGTCATACATCAAAAACGTATACACTTGAATAAGAAAACATGACTGCAAAAATAGGTGTAATGCCCCTGGTTTGGACCTTTGGATGACTTCAGATTTCCTTAACTGGTGAATTTATTTGAATCCCACTTCAATTCCCTTGTTTCCAGGGGGTCCACATAGTGGAGCGACAATACATTCAAGACCGGATCCCTTCCTGGACCGGAGCCGGCTTCGTCCGAGTGCCTGAAGGGGCTTATTTGGAGTTTTTCATCGACAACATACCATATTCCATGGAGTATGACATCTTGATTCGCTACGAGCCACAGGTAAACCTGTGGACTATCAGGGGTGGTAGAAATATTTTCTTTTGATGGGCACAGTTTTTGTGAAATTTGGAGGTTGCATTAGAATATCTCTGACTTCTTACCCCCAAATTCAGTTTCACAAACTTTTAGTGATTCATTGTTAGGCGCTCAGCCTTGCTGAGACTGGAGGTGGTGATGTGTTAGACCCCTGCCCTGACCTCACAGGCTGCACAGCCCCGGCTCGGATGCACCCCCCACTTTTAATAAAGAGCTGAAATGGGAAGGTGCAAGAGAAGAGATGCAAACAGTCCTGGAAGATAGAGAGTCTCCCAGCATCCCGGCTGCACCAGCCGCTGCCAAAATGTCTCCTAAAGAATCCGTTCTAGGCCTTAAAACACAGATGGAATTTTGACATACAATGAAGTGAAGAACCGTCCGGGCAGAGGGAGCGCTTTGAGAGGGTCTCCACGCAGCTGGATAAGGGGTAGTCAGAGAGGTTGTCGGCGAGGATCGTGGGATCCGCAAATGGGCTTGGACACTGTGTTAATAGAGGTTTGAGCAGGGGATTGTCCTGGTCTGAGCTGTGTTTCCAGACCCGGTTGGAAAGAGGGTTGGGAAAGGCGGGGAGAGCAGGGAGCCTCTTTCCGTGTCCCAGTGAGGCGGCGTTCGGGCTGGAGCGGAGACCAGAGCAGAGGAGACGGCAAAGAGGGAAAGGAAATGCAAGCAAGTGTTTTTCATTTAAACTTGGCCAGCGGCCGGTTGGGAGAGGTCTCCGTAAACACGCAGCTGCAGCCACTGCGGATGCTCCTCTGACGGCTTGCTTCTCACTCTAGCTCCCCGACCGCTGGGAAAAAGCCGTCGTCATGGTGCAGCGACCTGGAAGGGTCCCGGCGAGCAGCCGGTGCGGCAATACTGTCCCCGATGATGACAACCAGGAGGTGTCCTTGTTGCCTGGCTCCAGGTCAGTGCTGCGCTGGTTTGCAGCTCGGCGCAGCGGGTGCACGAGCCGGGGGCCTTCTCCGTGCGGTCTCGGGCGATGCCCGGTTACCGTCCCCAGCCACGGCCCGGCGCGGACAGTTGCCCTTTGCAGGGGTCTCTGTAGAGCTTGACTGCTGGCCTGATGGGCACGTACAAGCTGAGTTTCCGTTGTTGTTCTGTGTCCTTCTGGGGCAGGTATGTCGTCCTTCCACGGCCCGTGTGCTTCGAGAAGGGTGTGAACTACACGGTGAGGTTAGAGCTGCCCCAGTACACAGCCTCCGACAGCGGCCTGGGGAGTCCCTACACTCTCATCGACTCTGTAAGTGCGGGGTCACTCCTGAAATGAAGGTCGTGGGGGAAAGGCTGGGCAGAGACGGTGCCTCTGCTTCCCCAGAGGCTCTGACGAAGGGGTAACGTGGACAGGTTAGACACTGTCACTCCTCCTTGCCTCCAGTGTCACTTTGCTTATGCATTGTGTGTTATTTTATGTTTTATTGTTTTGGGGGAGAGCACACACGAGCGGGGGGCAGGGGAAGACAGAGAAGGATGGGCTGAGAATCTTAGTAAGCTCGGAGCCTAACCTGAGGCTCGATCCCGCCATCCTGGGATCATGACCTAAGCTGAAATCAAGAGTCGGATGTACTCAAGCTGATTGTCTATGAAAAGAAAAAGGGTCTTAAAAATGGCATTTCGGAAGCCCTCAGACTCGGAAAGGTGTCTCTAAATGTTTTCTGGCAAGACTGTGTAAGAACGAAAAGGTGCTGAATGAGTCCGATGCTCTCGTTGCCAGAGTCAAAAGGGCATTTGGGGCTCTTAGGTGTTGGCTTGTTTTCGCTGGCGACAGACTCCGCCACCCGCACGCTTCGCGGCTCCCGTTTCTCCGCAGCTGGTCCTCATGCCCTTCTGCAAGTCACTGGACATCTTCACTGCGGGAGGACCGGGGGACGGGCTGGTCACCAGCAGTGCCTGGGACACCTTTCAGAGATACAGATGCCTGGAGAACAGCAGAAGCGTGGTGAAAACCCCCATGACCAACGTGTGCAGAGACATAATCTTCAGCATTTCCGCCCTGTTACACCAGACGGGCCTGGGTACGTGTCCCCGGCCCCCCTTTCTTGGGGGCTGGGAGCGCTTGGCGTCACGGGGTGCGTGGGAAGGCGCCGTGGTTGGCCTTTTTTCATTTTGTAGGAATATTTTAGCGATGGGGGTGCCCGGCGGCTCAGCCGGTTGAGTGTCCGACTCTTGCTTTTCTCCCTGAAAGGTCAGGCCACTCCCAAGGGTCACCGGGCTTTTGTCTTTAGGCCCTTTGCTACTTGAGCTCTGAAGGCAAGGGGGGAAAACCTTAATGACCTCCTTCCGGGGGGAAAAACCGCTTCTGTCTGCCACGCCCGTCTCCCATTGCTTCCCCCCTGCTCGGCGTAGGGATGGCATCTGCGTAAGCGGGAATCGTGAATAAGCCACCGCTGTGAAGGGGAGGGACCGGGGCAGGCCCGAGCACGGGGTGCTCCGGTTCAGAGCCAGTGTCGCTTGCTGCGCGCATTTCTTCCTTTTTACGTATAATCTTTAAAAATATTGATTCACTTTTGAGAGAGAGAATGAGCAGGGGAGGGGCAGAGAGAGAGGGAGACACAGAATCCGAAGCAGCTCCAGGCTCCGAGCCGTCAGCACCGAGCCCGACGCGGGGCTGGAGCCCACACGATGTGAGATCATGACCCGGGCTGAGGTCGGACGCTCACCCGACTGGGCCCCCCGGGTGCCCCGTGCCGCACTCCTTTCTCTGCCGGGGTTGACTGCTCCGCGTCGCAGGTCCTGACCTCTCTCTCCCTTGCAGCTTGTGAATGTGACCCCCAGGGCTCCCTGAGTTCCGTCTGCGACCCCAACGGAGGCCAGTGCCAGTGCCGGCCGAGCGTGGTTGGGAGAACCTGCGACAGATGCGCTCCGGGCACCTTCGGCTTCGGCCCCAGTGGCTGCAAACGTACGTTCGTCAGAATCGCCACGCGTCCCTCGAGATCGGCTGAGCAATACCGAGGCGGGGCTCCGTGGCCTCAGGAGGCAGGGCTGGCTTCCGCACAACCCGCCACGAGCCACGGGCGTCCCGAACTGGGCACGGGGTGCTTCTGTTTGGGGGGGTGTTGGCATTTAAGGAGTTTCTCGAGGCGGCCGCACCCTTGTCTCTTCCTTCAGCTTGTGAGTGCCACCTGCAAGGGTCCGTCAGCGCCTTCTGTGACCCCGTCACCGGCCAGTGCCGCTGCTTCCAGGGGGCGTTCGCGCGCCAGTGTGACCGCTGCCTGCCCGGCTACTGGGGCTTCCCCAGCTGCCAGCCCTGCCAGTGTAACGGCCACGCCGAGGACTGCGACTCCGCCACCGGCGCGTGCGTGGGCTGCCAGGACTACACCACGGGGCCCAGCTGTGAACGGTGCGTGCTCCCTGCTCCTCCCCTTTTTTTTTAATTTAAATTTTTAATACATAAGAGGAATACGTGTAACAGTAAAGGAGTAAATGTGAACGTACGACGTTTCACATTACCTTGCGATGCAAATCGCATGTTTATTAACGTGTCATCATCAGAAATTATCATAACCGCTGCTGGATGTATGTTTAAGATTATTGCTTCGTGAGCACTTTTGGAGCGATCAACTCCGTGGGTTTTTAGTAATTTAAAAACTTCATAAAATCCACGATTTCTATTTTTATTAAAAAAGTTATTTTTTTAATTTTTTTAATGTTTTATTTATTTTTGAGAGAGAGAGAGAGACACAGCATGAGCAGGGCAGGGGCAGAGAGAGAGGGAGACGCAGAATCTGAAGCAGCTCCAGGCCCTGAGCTGTCAGCACAGAGCCCAACGTGGGGCTTGAACAGGAGCCATGAGATCATGAGCCAAAGTCGGACACTTAACCACCCAGCCACCCAGGCGCCCCACATCCACTTTTTTTTAAAAATCCAAGTTAGTTGACAGTGTAATGATGTGGTGTCTGACACTCTTTCTTGATTTCAGCTCAGGTCATGCTCCTGGGGTTCGTGAGATCGAGCCCTGTCTCAGGCTCTGAGCTGACAGGGAGAAGCCTGCCTCGGTTTCTCTCTCTCCTCCTCTCTCTGCCCTCCCTGCGTGCGTGCTCTCGGCTCTCACTCAAAAATAAACTTTACAAAGGACAGGAGAGTGGCGCGGGGACGCAGGGGTCGTCCGCACTGCGGGGGTCAAGTCCAGCACACTGGTCAATGTCGTGGGGCGAGCGTCTGTGAGAAGAGCGGGGACTGTTTTGGGTTTGTTTTTTTTTTTTTAATATTTTTATTTATTTCTAGGAGAGAGAGAGAGAGACAGCGTGAGCAGGGGAGGGTCAGAGAGAGAGAGGGAGCCACAGACTGACACAGGCTCCAGGCTCCGAGCTGGCAGTCAGCACAGAGCCCGATGCGGGGCTCGAACCCACGAACCGTGAGATCATGACCTAAGCGAAAGTCGGACGCTTAACCGACTAAGCCACCCAGGCGCCCCTGTTTTGGGTTTTATTTATAAAGCGTTTTGTTTCTTTTAGGAAAAGGAGAAAGGGTGTGGGAGGGGGAGAATGTTTATCCCTGCCTTTGGATGACAAAGCTGTATTAAAATGTCTGGGATCTGTAAGCCAACTTCCCTTCTCTTCTCTTCTCTTCTCTTCCTCTTCCTCTTCCTCTTCCTCTTCCTCTTCCTCTTCTCTTCCCTTCCCTTCCCTTTTGTCCTGTCCTTTCCTTTTTCTTTCCCTTCCCTTCCCTGCCTTCCCCTCCCCTCCCCTCCCCTTCCTTCCTCTTCCTTCCGAAAAGATTAGTTTCAATACTGTGAATTTAAGAAGTAGCCCTTGGTTCGGCTCACTCCCAAGGGGAGAAGTGGTGGAAGAGGCAGGAAATGAACACTCAGTTTCTGTCAGGAAGTAGTTGGACGTATTTCACCTAGAAAAGCCTCACAGAAAACTTTCTCAGAACCCATCATGCGAAACTGCTTCATCTCTGCTGACTTTCCCAGCACGTCACTGGGGAAACGTCCTCGTGGTGTGTCTGCGTCTAATTAAATAGAAGGCTAATTTCCTCTGAACAGCTTTCCCTTCTCTTTCCTGCTCTCTCTCCCTCTGCCCCATTAAAAAAAAGTATTACCTCTGTCTCAAAAGGAGAAGAGCCAAACAAAAAGAAAACAAAAACAAACCAGGGAAAAGAGAATGAATCGGGAATGTTTAGGCCTCAGCTCCAGGCTCCGCTCTGCATGGAACCTCCATAACCCTGGGCAGTTGGCTCACCTCTCCGAGTGTCCCGCTGTCGGCCGCACCGGATGAGCTCCATGCCTTTCACGTTACAGGAACTGAAAACGTAACCTAATTAATCACTCGTGTTGAGAAGCAGCATCACATAGAAGAATTCCTTGCTGCATATAAGTCAGGAGGCTGATGCAAATCCTGGCTTGGTACTAACTAGCTGTGTAAGCCTTGCAAGTCATTTGCCCTCCATGGATTCCTGATCTGTAAGGAGAGGAGTTGGCAGTCGATAATGGCATCCCTCGTGCCTCTCCTCTTTGAAACCACCTGACAGGGGCGCCTGGGGGGCTCGGTCGGTTAAGCGTCCGACTTCGGCTCAGGTCATGATCTCGTGGTTCGTGAGTTCAAGCCCCGCGTCGGGCTCTGTGCTCACAGCTCAGAGCCTGGAGCCTGCTTCAGACTCTGTGTCTCCCTCTCTCTCTGCCTGTCGGCTGCTTGTGCTGTCTGTCTCTCAAAAATGAATAAAGGTTAAAAAATGAAATTTAAAAAAAAAAGAAACTACCTGACAGACACAAGACTTCCCGTAGCTGGACTTTGTTATTGCTAGTGGCTGGGTTGCAGACCCTTCCCCCACAGGCTTGCTAACTCATCGCACCTCCTGGGCACAGACAGACGATCACCCGCCACCTTCCTACCCTGACCCACCCCCTCTCCCAGACTCTTCAGCGCAAGGCAGAACATTCTGGAAGGCAGGCGGCTGGTAGGACGATAGGGACACGTGAAGAGACGTATCTCTTCTTCTGGGGAGGAGTGAGTGGGGGTCCTGATGCAGTGACCCTGAAAGCGTGGCCCGCAGCCCAGCAGCGTCAGCCTCACGCGGAGCTTGCTGACTTAGAAACGAAGGCGGGAGCTAGCAGAGCGAGCGAGCGAGCTCCCCGAGGGATTGTGATTGGTGCTGACGCCGGAGAGCCGCTGCCCCTGTGCAGCCCTCCAAGGTGAAACGTGAGGAATGGGGAGTGGGCCTTCCCCAAGCAGAGACCACGGCGTCTGAGACCCTTTCTTGTAACGGACTCCTTAACACCCGTGGCCCGGGGCCCTCTCCCCTCCTCTGCGGCTGGTGCAGGTGCCTGGCCGGGTACTACGGCGATCCCGCCATTGGGTCAGGAGACCACTGCCGCCCTTGCCCGTGTCCGGACGGCCCCGGCAGCGGACGCCAGTTCGCCAGCAGCTGCTACCAAGACCCTGTCACCTTGCAGCTCGCCTGTGTCTGTGACCCCGGATACGTTGGTAAGTGAGGGACAGCCTTGGGGGGAGGAAGAGATGCGTCTTTGAGTTTAGTCCTTAGTAAAGAAGAAAGATGAACAGGGAGCCAGTTGAGTTTCGTTTTTACGATCCTTGGTTACAGTTGAAGGGAAGGTGAAGTAGAAAAGGTGCTCTTTTCCTGTCTGGCAAGTGGAGAAGAGAATTCTCGAGTCTCTGCGATGGTGTCGTGATACAGGGCAACGCGGCAGCGCGTCTAAGTCCCCGAGTGAGGCCCTGGGGATGGTTTGCCTGACTAAGCAGCAGGAGGCCTGACTTAGCTCTTACTTGTCCCGTCCCTTACGCAGCTGCGGGCGGGAGGGTCTCGGGGTGGCGTAGTGACCGCATGGTGGGCAGGAGCGCAGGACGCCATCCCCAGATGGGCCCCAGGGAACCCAGTCGGCCGAAGCGAGATGCGTTCTCTGTGGTTCGCTGCACTCACGTGATCTGTCCACACCCAGGGAGGGCAGTTCCTCGTGAAAATAAGCGCCCTTTTATGTCACCTCGATGCCACAGTTTCAGATGCTAGTTGTGCTTCTCCACCGTGCGGAAGTATTGGCACACTCGGCAGGACCTCAGGGTTTCTTGGGGAAATTGGACGTCATGAGGGACCCCATTTTTCGGGCTGCTCACGCAGGAGCGGTGATTTTTTTTGTTTCTATCAGCGTAATCTTGGCAGTAGGAGTCCACATCAGTGAAGCTTTACAAGGTTAGGTTGCTGTTTAACTCCGCGTCCGCTCCACGCTGTGGGATGAGAAGCGAAATGTCCTGTGTCCGCTCTCGCACCCGGCGCGGCCCCCCGGGGGCCCCGAGCCACACGGCGCCGCCGCAGACGCACGCGGCTCCCCGCCCCTGGCCCCGCGCGCCTCCTGAAGACGGGTGGCCTCGGGCCCAGCAAGGAGCCCAGCACGGCCCGCGGTGCTGCGGCGGTGTTGGGGGCCGGAACGCGCGGTCGGAGGCTGAGAGACGCTGTGCTTGGTCACCAGGCTCCAGGTGCGAGGGCTGTGCCCCAGGCTTCTTCGGCGACCCCGCGGGCGGGGCCGGGTCCTGCCAGCCCTGCCGCTGCCACGGCAACATCGACACGACGGACCCGGAAGCCTGCGACGGGCGGACCGGCCGCTGCCGCAGCTGCCTGTACCACACGGAGGGGGACCGCTGCCAGCTCTGCCGGCTCGGCTACTACGGGGACGCGCTCCGTCAGGACTGTCGAAGTAAGGCACGGGCTCGTCTTCCTCGCGCGGCCACGTCCGCCTTCTCCCTCGTCATCGGGCGATGATGACGTCCTCAGGTGTCTGTTCCGTTTGGCAAAACCCTGTAGAGGTTTTCCTCTGACAAAAGAAAGATGAGATTGACTTTATTTTTTTTAAACATGCTCATTTTTCTGGCAGTGCTGGTCTCAGGGCGCAGCACCGTGCCCGAGGGAAGGAACCGAAAGGAAGACCGTGTAGCCGTGCCCCCCACGACAGGTGCCCCCCGATAGAATGCATTGGTTTCATGCTCCGCCTATGAAGCTTGCTGATGGGCCGGGCCTCTTGGGTCCTGGTACCTACCGGGGTGTGTACTTGCCGTCCTGTCGCTGGCGGAGACAGCCTTCCCACCCCAGGAGAAGGAAGGGACGTGTCTAAAGTGTCCCCTCCAGAACCTCTTTCCTCTCTCGTCTGGAATGCGCCGGCACGTTCCTGCTGCCGCCTCGCAGCCTGGTCCCCACTGTGGTGAAGCAAACATGTGCGGAATGTCCCCCCGCCCCCCGCCCCCAGGCTGGAGGGCTTCTGCCTGCTCGTCTGACACATTCGTTACCGCCGCCCCTGCCGAGAGATCGAAGTCACTAGGTCTCTCCAGTCCCACAGCAGGTTTTTTCGTTATTTCCAGTTAAATCCTCAATTTTCCAGTGAGTCACCAGCAGCTTGTTAACTCTACGTATTTCAGAAATGCTGGCAGGCGAAACGTGTCCTGGTGCCCGTCCGCCTGGGAAGCGTCAAAACCATCGACATCACCGGAACTGCGGAAGAACAGCGGTTTTAGTGTTTTTTGTTGGTGTTGCTATTTGCTTTTGTTTTTTGTTTGTAATCCCCTCCATTCCTTTCCCTACTTGTTTGCATGTCCAGGCCAGACTCTGGAGAGGGAAAGTCTCAGCCGTCAGAAGGTGGCGGACTTTTGCATCGCGCCGTGTGTTTTATGAATTTGAGGAACTTGATGAACGTAAGTAAGTCCGTTCCCACTGTCCCTTCGCAGAGTGTGTCTGCAACTCCCTGGGCACCGTGCGGGACCACTGCAACGGCTCCGACTGCCAGTGCGACAAAACCACCGGCCAGTGCTCGTGTCTTCCTAACGTGGTCGGGCAGAACTGTGACCGCTGTGCGCCCAACACTTGGCAGCTGGCCAGCGGGACCGGGTGTGACCCGTGCGACTGCGATCCCGCCCATTCCTTCGGGCCATCTTGCAATGAGGTGAGGCGCTGTGGCGGGGCGGGGCTGTCCTGGCAGAGGGACAGGGCTCTCACCTGTATAAGTCCAGCCCCCTTGGTGGCTTGGCCCCAGTTAGCGAAGGGCACCCCCTCTCCTGGTCACGGCCTTGGCAGGCACAGGGTAGACTCGATATCAGCCTTTGCTTGGCGGCTCGCCGGGGACAGCCTGTCACGTGCGGTGCAGGCCCCACTGCGCCGTGCACCCCAGCCGGGCAGGCGGGGGGGCGCCGTTTGTCCTGCAGACCAGGCCGCCACGTCGGATGTGTCTCAGCCACCCAGCCCGAGCGGGCGCGTGGCCGTCTCCGGCGCTGTAAGGCGGCCGCTGGTCCCTGACGCGCACCCTGGGACTTCCCAGCCCGCGTGACAGAAGAGCAGGGAGGAGGCGCTGCTGGGGGCCCCGAGCGCCCCCAGGAGGGAGGGGCGATCGGCTTCCCCCGTCAGGACGCAGGGGCCCGCCCAGGCTCGCAGTGCGGCCTCTCCAGCAGCTGAAGACGACGACGCGGCTGCCTCCCGCCCGGCAGCCCACGTGACCGGCGTGTTTTCTGCTCGCAGTTCACAGGGCAGTGCCAGTGCAGACCCGGGTTCGGAGGCCGCGCCTGCAGCCAGTGCCGGGAGCTGTTCTGGGGAAACCCCAGCCTGGAGTGCCGAGGTGAGGCCGCGCACCCGCTTGCCGTGGGGTCGGAGCCGAGGCAGCAGACGGGTGTCCGCCCGGGCCTTCCGGCGGCTCGAAAGTGCGACACCGGCGCGCTGACTTCCGTGCTTCCTTCCAAAAGAAATTCACGCTCGTTGTTGAAGGGACCGCTGGGGCGCCTGGGTGGCTCGGTGGGTCGAACGTCTGACTCCGGCTCACGCCCTGATCTCAAGGCTTGTGAGTTCGAGCCCCGTATCGGGCTCGCCGCTGTCAGCCTGTCAGCACAGAGCCCGCTTTAGACCCTCCGTCCCCCTCTCTCCCAAGAAATAAACAAATACTTGAAAAAATAAGAATACAAATAAAAAACCATCTAGATGTGGCCCTGTTGGGAGTGTAGGTGGTAGGAGCGAGTCTGCCTACCTCCGGCTCCATCCCCCAGGGGCAGCCTTTGTCTCTGCACAGAAGCGTGTGTCCACCTCGTGAAGACACACAGAACGGCTGTTGTAGATGCTTTCAACCCAAACGGGCTGATGTTCACCATCTATTTCTGCAGACTGACCCCCCCGTCTGGCCGGTACCCCGTGGCCGGCTTCCCTGTCCGCATATGCAGAGTTAAGCGGCTGCTCCGCTCAGCTCGCTCGACTCCAGGGTGTCCAGCACACTCCACTGACAGTGAAAGCCCCCAGCGCGCGCGCACCAGGGTGCCGTCCCCGCCGGTGGGAAGCGGAGGGCAGTGCCCTCCTGCCTCACGCGCCCCCAAGGGACAGGTGACCGGCGCTCTGGGTCCGTTAAGCGTGAACAAAAGCCATGTTTTCACTTAGGCGTACGACAAAACGGAGCACAAGGGAAATCGTGACATTTTCTCGACAACACAACTCGTTGAAATCACGTGAATCATAAGGGTTGCTTAATTTTCACGCTGTTGCAATTTTGGTTCGGAGCTGCCAGATACTTTCAGATTTTTTCAGATCATAAAGTGTTTACGGAAAGGGTTTTCCTGGGCTGTTTCTCCTCTGTTTTCCTATCCTTTCTTTCCTACTTGGGTTTTCTTCCCCGTTCCACACTTGCAAGTATGGGTAACTATCTCCGTGGTTTCTCCACTGCTCTTGGATAGATTTTCCTCGTTATACGGCTGAAATTCTGGGTCCCTATCGGACTGGAAATAAAAAGTGACGTTTTTCCTTTTTGGATGTGACTGTGGCAAGAAATGATCCAGATGTTCAAGTTAGCAGTTCACTGGGTATCTCCTATCCAGGGTCAGAAACCGAGTGGTCTTTCAGGGTCCATTCCACCCACATGGTTCTTAACAAGGGGTGAGAAGAGACCTGAACAAACGGCAGATGGTTTTTCACTTGAGTTCTTGGCCAAAGGGTTTGTACCAACATGGTCGGTTAAGGTTTGTCCCGCAGAGGAGATGATCCTTGCGGTGAAATGGACGAGGGCTTCTCCAGATGCAGATGTCGGTTCTTCACGGGGCCTGATTTCGTCACTGCCGTGAGAAGGTCCGTGACGTTCAGGGAGCCCCTTGCTCTAGGTTGTCTCCCGCAAGTAAAATCCCGGTTAAAGTGGGGTTTCTTCAGGGCCATAATCCCCGTTCTCTCAGATCCCTCAATCTCATAACGTCCCGAGGGCTTGGCTTTTATCCAGATAATGGTTCTGTCATTGCCTTTAGCCCGGTTCTACCAGCATGTATCACTGGCAGAATAGCTTTGGCTGCCAAAGCCTGCTGACCTTTTGATCTGTCTAAGCTTCGTGAGCGTGCCGTTCCCCGGGCTAGAGTCCAGCAGAGCACTGTTCGCCTGGGGGGCAGAACTTGGCCCCACACCCTTTCATCTTCGAACTTTCAGTGCTCTGTCTGCCAGGGGAATTGCGGCTTGTAGGAACAGTAACCACTCGTTGAGGTCAAAAGTTAGGTCCCGTTTGAGACATGTTGCAAAGAGTGAGGTCCATGCCCTCTGTGTCCACCAGCTACTTTGTTTTATCCAGGAGAAAGGTCAGTCTCAAAACCGTTGGGACCCAAACAACTCCTAAACTGCAGAGCTTCCAGAGAGCGGAAGAGAGACGTTACTTAACGATGGCAGGCGGGGTGTCACCGCAGCACAGGGCCTGTGTGTCCGGGACGGCAGTGGGGCGGGGCCGAGTGGTGCCGTGAGGCGGAAGCCCCGGCGTAGCAGCACATGGACTCAGGCTCCAGCAGGACCAGAGCATTGTCCTAGATGGAAAGCGGGGTGGACACGCTCCAGAAGGGCAGGGCCCGGCAATGACCAGGGACTGAATAGGAGTCATTTGACGTGAGAGGGAACCAAGGGGGGAAATGTGACCACTTTTCTCAAATTAGGCAACGAATTCCAGAGAGTCTTCAGTTTCAGGTCTTTGAGCGGGAGCAGGCGCACATCGGTACCTCCTGGTGCCGCCTGGTAAACACCATGCTCGTAGGAAGCCTCAGGCCCCAGCGAGGGCTTCTCCTTATGGAAAAAAGTGTGGTTGTGTAAAAGACAAACAAGTTGAGCCTCAGACTTATAACTTGGTGAATGTTCCTATTGTCCAGGCGGGTCGGGGCCCTCGGCCAGTCATCCAAGTCCGAACAGGCCCACCACTGTGCTGGGGATGGAGAGAATCTCGTCCACCCACCAGCGAATGTGCCAGAGAAGACCTCGGCCTGGAGCTCCTCGTTGTGCAGCTCAGGAGTCACAGGGTCACATGAGGAACCTTTCTGCTGATTCATAGGCAGCAAAGGGAGGGCCTCTGGCCGTTGGGAAAGGCCAGTGTCTCTTAAACCAGTGCAAATCGGACATGTGAGGCGTCGGTGAGGGGCTCTGGGTCGTGGCTGTGTTCCCATCTTGCTTGCTGCTCATTTCAGAGTGTTTTTGAATAGAAGAATTAAGTGCATTCCTTTGCTGACAGGAATTTTTAGAACACTTGTGCTCTTAGGCTGGGATTCATTTACAGTTACCCACCTCAAACTTGATTTGCTCTGTGACTTGGGAAATCAGATTTAATTTGATTCTTTAGAGAACCACAGATACTCTTGTTGGTAGAGGGAAGGCTTTTCTTTCATGATGCTCGTCACAGCCTGTGTCCCCTGGAGGGCGGGCCAGCCCGGGTCCCTGCCTGTGCCCGATTGCCAGCGTGCCGTCTGCAGCCACCTGGGTGCTACGGAGCCAGAATTGCGTTGTCTGATGGAGACCATATGGCCTCTGCGATGCCTAAGTATTTACCACCCTGGGCCCTTAGAGGGAAAGCTGGCCGACCCCTTGGCCAGCTCGTTTCTGCAGGTGAAATCGTTATTGCCCAACTTTCATCTGGAAACTGAAGTTATGTTAGCAAGGCCAAAAAAAAAAAAAAAAAGTTGGGGTAAAGAATCAGAAAACCTTTCCGTGTTATAGCACATCCTGGAGCCCGTGTTACTTTGAGGGAGGCTGCGAGACAGAAGAAAATAAGCCCATTACCTGCTTTTAAGCTAGAGAACTTTTTTTACTTTTTTTTTTTTTTATGATTATTTCTGAGAAAGCGCAAGTGGGGAGGGGCAGAGGGGGACAGAGCATCTGAAGCAGGGAGCTTGAACTCACGAACTGCAAGGTCATGACCTGAGCCAAAGTCGGATGCTCAACCGACTGAGTCCCAGGCAGATTTTAAGTTTGAGGAGGAAGGCCAGGTACCGACACGGCACTGAGTGTTGGTACAGACCCATCCAGCGGTCAGAGGAGGCAAGAGCTGAGGGACCCGGAGCCCTTCGGCGCGTGCCAGGCGGAAGGTCCTCACTGGCGGCCGTTCCCAGAGAGCCCGCGGAGTGCGCGTAGGGACATGCGGTGCAGGTTCTTGATCTTACCCTACAGCAGATAGTCTGTGAGGAGACACGGAAGCCCTGCTTCACAACAGAGCGATCTTAGGTTCAGAGGAGTTAAGTGACTTGCCCAGAGACCACGCACAGGTGAGGGCAGAGCTGTGCTCTGAAGCCGGGCCCAGGTGGCCCAGTGTCCCTGTTCTCTGCCCAGGCCTGGGGGTTGCTCGATGACAGGTGTTGAGAAGAGGAGTTAGCATCCTGGTTAAAGCACAAGAAGGACAGCGTGCAGTAGCCAGGCTGCGGGGGGCGGGGGTGCCTTCAGGAAGCCATCCACGGGGGACCCATGGGGAGATTAGATTTCACCAGACTGCGAAAGCCTGGAATGCCAAGGCAATTGGGGATGGATTTTGCTCAGTTGCTGGAGGCCCCCAGAGAAGGAAGTTATACCTACTGATAAAGAGGCTGATGTTTCCTGTTTTGGTTGACCTGCCAGTATTTTCCTCTAGGCCTCAAGATCTATAAAATGGGTGCATTGTAAGTCACTTACCTATCTCTGAGAGATCACATTTTTAAATGATGAGAGAACTAAGGAAAAAGAGATTTACTGACCATATAACCAAGAATGTACCTACAGAGGAAGGTGGAATTCTTACAGCTCATCAAAATTGATGACAGTCACGTTTTTATTTTATTGTATTTTTAATGTATGTTTATTTTGAGAGAGAGCGAGAGAGAGACCAAGGGAGGGACAGAGAGAAAGAGGGAGACCGAGAATCCCAAGCTGGCTCTACATTGTCAACATGGAGCTCAACTCAAGACTTGAACTCATGAACTGTTGAGATCATGACCTGAGCCAACACCAGGAATCCGATGCTTAGCCAACTGAGCCACCCAGGCGCCCCAATGACCATCTCGTTTTTAAAATCCTAGTCTTCATCTTTGTGATTTGTTTACCTTAAAGGTGAGGTCACAGTTGCTGCTAACAATTTTCTTCTTCTTTCCAAAAGATAGTTGTAAATCCTCTGCCAGAGAATCCCATTTGCTAGAGCAGTGCCAAGCTCCAGGCCCACCTAGCCCCCGAGCCCTTCCTCTGAAGAGAGGAACACAGCCCTTGGCCCTCATCAGCGATCGCCTGCATAGTCAGCGTGGAGCTCGTCGATCCCAGCGAATGCGAGCTGGGACTGGAGGGTCTCCTTCATGATTTTGGCGTCCGTGAGGTTTTCAGTGGACAGGCAAGAACCCACCTTGGGGCTTCAGCGGGGGGTGCTCGTAGCGGGGGTCCTTTTACAAGGTGTAAATGTTGGCCTTCTGAGGCTTACCTCCCAGGCCTCTCTAGGACGGACTTTCCAGTTCTGGAAACTCCACGGTCAGGGAAGCAAGTGTCCACAGGAGCTTAGCAGTTTTCCTGCTTCGGTTTGAAATGAAAACCTGAGGGGCTCCTGGGGGCTCAGTCGGTTAGACCTCCGACTTCGGCTCAGGTCACGATCTCACGGTTGGTGAGCCCTGTGTCGGGCTTTGTGCTGACAGCTCGGAGCCTGGAGCCTGTCTTCGGATTCCGTGTCTCCCTCTTTCTGACCCTCCCCTGCTCACGCTGCCTCTCTCTGACTCTCAAAAATAAATAAAAAACATTAAAAAAAATTTTTTTTAATAAGAAAAGAAATGAAAACCTGATGCATGTAGCCCTTGGGTGCCTTTCCGGGCTTGAAGGCCTCAGTAACAAAACTGCATCTGTGAAATTGGACTCTTCAGTTAGAGGAAAGGAATATTGGTCAGTTTAGCTAAACTGGGCCTGTCACTCCACTGGCCCTTGGAGGGCTGTCCTGAGCTATGGCCCTGTCCCCACAGAGAGAGGAAGGGCCTCATGAGGGTGTTTGCCTTTTATTTTTATTTTATCGATTTCTGTTTTAATAGTAGGCTCCATGCTGGGCGAGCAGCCCCCGCTGCTCAGGGCTTGAACTCATAACCCTAAGATCCAGACAGAAGCCAAGGTCAAGAATGAGATGCTTAACCGATTGAGCCACCCAGGTGCCCCTGCACTTGCCTTTTATTTACTTACTTTTATTTAATTTTTTTAATGTTTGTTTATTTTTGAAAGACCAAGCAAGAAAGAGGTAGGGGCAGAGAGAGAGGGAGACGCAGCATCAGAAGCAGCTCCAGGATCTGAACCGTCAGCACAGAGCCTGACATGGGGCTCGAACTCACGAGCTGTGAGATCATGACCTGAGCCGAAGTCTGACACACCAGACGGAGCCCGCCAGGCGCCCCTGCACTTGCCTTTTAAGTCCTACAGTTTGGAGCGAGTGCTGGTCTCTCCAAGATGCCCACGGCACAGTGAGAGCACGAAGTGCCTGTACCAGTGAAGTAAATAAAAAGTTAGGCGAGAACTTGAGTTCAGCCTGTGCACCCGTCCCTTGGCCCAAGCACGGATCCCGTAAAAGCCTCTTCAGGACTGCATGACTTTATGCCTTTGCACTGTCTGTGGGAGAGAGAATTTGCGAAGCCAAGCAGGACAGGCGCCATCTGCCTCGCTGGTCGCCCGCCTGGGAGACGTGATGCCGTCGGCGCGGCTGGGCCGCCTGGTCTCCCTGGGGCCTGAGCGGCCCCGTTTCTACGGCTGGCGGCCTGCGGCCCCTTCGTGCCCAGGCCGCTAGGCTGCTGCGTGGCCTCCGCTGGTCACCTCCGCGGTCGGGACTCCGCCCCAGCTCTGCGCTGAAGGAGGAACATGTACTCTGTCTCTTACTTCCTCCCTCCCCTCCCTCCCCCTCCCCCCACAAGCACACGTCACATACAAACCATACAAACGGAAGGCTAGAACGGCTGTGGAAGGAACACCATCAGTCTGCAAAATGGGACCTAGTGACCCACCGTGTCGACAGCACCCGCCAACCGTTAGGAACACAGGTTCGCGGGTCCCGTCCCAGAGCCACCGATTCCGAATCTGGGTCTCGGGAGTTGGGGGACAGCCTGCATTCGTGGGCCCTCCAGGTGCTTCTGATGGACACCCAGGTCTGCCAGGCTAGCACCTAGTGACCCGCGTAACTTCCAGCTTTCTGGAAGGTGACCGCATGTCACCAATGACCTGGAAACCCATCCCTAAAGCGTAAAGACTGTAAACTCGCCATTATCCAGTCTCCACGCTTCTGATCTGACGCTGATGAAGGCACTGTTTTCCCACACGCTCCCTGTCATTTCTCTGGAGCGTCACTGGTGTTCCCACTAGAAGATTCCATGTCAGATGAGTTTGGGCCACAACTGGCTAAAACCAACGGGAAATAGTTTCCCCTGCAGAACTCCTCTGAGTCTTCAGCAGGCTCATGTTTGTTTCGAATCTTCAAGAGGATGATTTTTCCTGAATTTACTGATCACAGGACCCTTCTCTCCAGGAACATCTAGAAACAATGGCATAGGGAACACGTTTAAAGCTATTCACAGCTCATGCTCCCTGACTCATGAGCCTGTTCCCCAAAAAAAACACAGGAAAAGTGAAACATGCCTGAAATGCCTGGAAAGAAACAATATACTTCAGGGGCGAAAAAAAATGCTGAGTTTTGAGAACCCAAGGCACTAAGGGCATGCTGGGTTTTAAATCACAAAGGTTGAGGACAGAATATTCCATAGTTTAAATGTTTGGACAACTCATGATGTTATTGGCACACAGACAAGGATAAACACAAGGCCGTGACCGCTTTTTCTTCTTCTCCCCCAGTGGAAATGCGGTCAGGCAATACTCTGGGCAGGAAACCACCAGACGCTTGCATGGAACGCAGAGAGAGATGATGATAGAAATGTTTGAGTGCTTGCAGTGAACTAGATGTTCCTCTAAGTGCTTTGGGATTAAGCGATTTCATCCTGAAAGCAATCCTTGCAGTAGGTAGGGTCTGTTTGGCGGACGCGGAGGCCGTGACTCAGTTTCCCTGGCGCTCGGAGTTGCGGGGGGTATTGGCCAACGGAGGCAGTGGGAGATCATGATAAAAGGCAGGAAGGGGGGAGGGTCAGATGATGGGCCACAAGTGCGTCTGAGTTTAGAGCACGGAGGTTGCTGAGCAAACCTCGGGACCACCGTGCAGCTGGCTCTGGACGACGTTCCGTGAGGCAGCCTCGTACAAACCAGTTGCAGCTACTGACCCGAGAAGGTTTTGTAACCGTATCCGAGAGCGCAGACGTGTGGGGTTTGGTCACGGTGACGTTGCATTCTTAGGAGGGTTCTTTTGTTTTATAGGGGGTGTAAATGTCCCTTGCATGGCTGTACTGAAAATGAGGTTCGAGCCTGAGTTGGCGAAGACCGTCGAATGCCAGTTGGCAAGTTAACCCTGGGCTTGGTGCAGAGAATGGAGAAAATGGTCTAAGATGTACTCCTTCCAGGGGCGCCTGGGGGGCTCAGTCGGCTGAGCGTCTGACTTCGGCTCAGGCCATGATCTTGTGGCTCGTGAGTTCAAGCCCCACGTGGGGATCTGTGCTGACAGCTCAGCGCCTGGAGCTGCTTCGGATTCTGTGTCTCCCTCTCTCACTGCCCCTCCCCCACTCATTCTCTCTCTCTCTCTCTCTCTCGCTCTCGCTCTCCAATAGGAAAAAAAAATGTTTAACGTTTTTTTTATTTTTGAGAGACAGAGACAGAGGGTGAGCAGGGTAGGGTCAGAGAGAGAAAGAGAGAGACACAGAATCTGAAACCGGCTCCAGGCTCTGAGCTGTCAGCACAGAACTCGACACGGGGCTTGAACCCATGAACCGTGAGATCATGACCTGAGCTGAAGTCGGTCATTTAACCGACTGAGCCACCCAGGCGCCCCAACGAAAAACATTTTTGAGATGTACTCCTGCCCTTGGAGTCTTCAGTCTATTTAGGGAAATAATATATTTCTTTGGTGGGGGGAGGTATTTTCTTCTCGTACTTTTTTTTTTTAAATCCCTTATCTTTTCCCAGAAAGGATTTAAGGCCAGAGATGTGTGTACAGCCCTTTTGTTTTTTAGACCGTATACAAATACTTCAGGCATCAGGTGTTGGTATAGAAATACGTTGATGCCCTGAGATCTGGGGCTCTCAGGCCGGGTTCAATGGCGCACGCGCTGTGCTAAGTGACGTGAGCCAAGCTCCATTAGCCAAGAACACCGTTACCCTTTCCCGTTTGGTTCTGGCTAAGATCCCGACCCTCTTGGGCCAGGGAGGAGCTGGGGCTGACTGGCTCCCAGGTCCCTTCCGTCACTTCTGACGTCTCAGGAGCCTGTCTTCTCCGCACTGGGGCTGCTCCCACAACGGCACGTACCCACACGTCACACTTAGTCGAGAGCCTTTCAGCTAGATACGTGGAATTCCTGGGACTTTTTTCTCCGTTGAGTTTTCTCTTTATCAGGTTCCTTGCATTTCATCGCGTATTCGCCGTTCTGGCTTGTGTGTGACCAGGTGGGAGGAGGTGTGTTATCAGGTGTGCGTGTCACGGGATGTCACCTGACCTGCTCGTACTGCTGGCATCCGGGGGAAGGGGGCAGAGGGGGCCAGAGCTCAAGGGCGCGCTGGGGTTGTGATGGGCTTCGCTGGTACCCTGGCCGCGCCACTGCCTCGCCGTAACACTTGGGGCAAGTCCCTGTCCCGTCGGGTGATTGTGAGGGTCGGTGACGTGATGCATGGGAACCACTTCTGCACGGCCGGCTGCCGCGAGCGTCCCCTGGAAAAAACCCACATTGTCGCTGTAAAGCGGAGCGTGTTGAGGTGACGTGGGCTGCAGGAGGCTGCTCTAGCCTCGGCCAGAGCCGCCGGCAAGCGGCCGGTTGGTCGACGCCTTCCCCCCGGAACGGGACAGGCCTCCGGTCTAGGGAGCGCTGCAGCCCCGCCCTTTCCCTTGCAGCCTGTGACTGTGACCCCAGGGGCATCGAGACGCCGCAGTGCGACCAGTCCACGGGCCGGTGCGTCTGCGCGGAGGGCGTGGAGGGCCCGCGCTGTGACAGGTGCGCGCGCGGGTTCTCGGGGGCCTTCCCCGACTGCGCCCCCTGCCACCAGTGCTTTGCTGTGTGGGACGTGATCGTCGCCGAGTTGACCAGTCGGACCCAGAGGTTCCTGGAGAGAGCCCAGGCCCTGAAGATCGGCGGGGTGCTTGGGCCTTACCGGGAGACCGTGGACTCGGTGGAGAAGAGGGTCAGCGCGATCCGAGACGTCGTGGCCCAGAGCCCCGCCGCGCAGCCGCTGGAAAACATCGGGGGGCTCTTCGAGGAAGCAGAGTAAGTAGTTCCGGGGCGAGAGCGAGCGCCCGGGGTGCTGCTGCAGCTCGGTGCACAAACAGCAGGGGCGCCCCGCTGGGTGCTCCCGCGCGACGGGGCGCTGGGCGCTGCGAGGGGAACAGGGGCCGGGCCTTTGGGCCAGCGGATGCCCACGAAGCGTGCTGGGCTCCCTGCCCCGCGTTGCAGCTGCCGTGCGAGGGGAGCGGCCCTTCGGGCCGGAGACCCGGTCCCCGGCAGGCTGGGGCGGGTTCCCTGCGGAGCCGGGGAAGACGGCCGCCCCTCCCTGCCCGCGCCCTTCAGGGCCGCAGACGGCCGGTCTGTGACCCGACAGTGTCCTTGCCAAGCACACGGTGCGTGCGAGCCGCCGCTCCTGGCCGCGCTCCGCCGAGGAGATCGCTTGCCCCAGCGAGACCCCGGGTTCCAAGTTCCCTCCGCGGCTTCGCGCGAGGAGGCCTTCCGGCGTCTAATTATCGCAGATTCTCCACAGCGAGAAGTCTCCTCGCTGCCCTGCGACCGCCCTTCCCGCAGTGCCCCCCGAGCAGCACCGCGCGCCCGAGGACGAGGCCTGAAGCCGGAAGGGGCGCGGAGCGTTCATGTCCCCCCGGCGCCCTCATGGCTTTTTTCATCGCAGCCACGACCTTTGTTTGGCACGGGCAAGAGGGGGCTCTTTCTTTCTCTCTCTCTTTTAAAATTGTTAATGTTTATTTTTGAGAGGAGGGGGAGGGGCAGAGAGAGAGGGAGACACCGAATCCGCAGCAGCTCCAGGCTCCGAGCCGTCAGCACAGAGCCCGACGCGGGGCTCGAACCCGCGAACCGCGGGGTCATGACCTGAGCCGGAGTCGGACGCTGAGCCGACTGAGCCCCCGGGCGCCCCAGGCGGAACGCTTTCCTAGCTAAGTCCTACTCACGGAGGTGACCGTAAGTTACGACAGAACCACAGAGACGTTTTCTGTGTGACGGGACTTGAATCAGCCCGAGAAACCAGATGGACTCTCCCTTCTGTGCTCTAAACGCCAAGCGAGCAGACGCGTGCTCGGGCGCCTTGCGGGGGCCCTTCCTCGACCCCCTCGACTTCGGCCCGGGGGGTTTGTGTCCACGACCGTGTGGTTGACCAGAGCGCTAGGAAGCGTCGGGTGCAGGGCGATAACGCACCTAGTGAGGAATCCCGCCTCATTAAAAAGACGGTGGTGCCGCTCGGCCTCCTAGCGCGTAGCGGCGGGTTTGAGACGGCTGCTGTCCGAGTGCCGGCCCGCTTAGGACCTGATTCTTGGCCTCAGTCTCCCGCACCCGAGGGAGAACAGACAGTCTGGGTGTCCCGTGAGACCTGCCGGACGAGGGGTTACACTCCTGAAATGCTGTTTCCACCCTCACTGTTGATCTAATCGGGTAGATTGCAATCATTTGGGGGAACTGGCGTTAATCTTCCGTCAGCACAACACCCGAGGACGCGGGTCTTAGGATCCGAAGTGGCCTCATTAAAAAACATAGTGTTAGATTGGATTCCTTTAGAAATTGTAACGTTGTGGGAGACCTGGGAAGAAATGAAAGCCTTCTGAGAATCAACACACGAATACAAGAGCACTGAGAAAAGAAACTGTTAGAATTGCCTCCGGAGAAGGAGGTTGAGTTTATAAAATGCTGTTTAACCTACAAATCCTTTTAAGTACTTGTCCTTTGAGTCGAGTCAGGATTTTTTATCTCAGCCTTAAACAGCATTGTTCTAATGGCCCCCAGCCTTTTGGCCTTCGTACACCTTCCCTGCGTTTTATACTGACGAGTGAGTATCTCCCGGAGAAGACAGTTATGTTCAGTTAGGTGACCAGTAACGCCCGAGCTAAGGTCTCAAACGTTACTTTCCTTGTGACTGTGTATGTACACCCACACGCTCCATATATAAGTAATATGCAAATAGATGCCTCAGATACAGCTTTGTGGACGTGAAATACGGAAGAGAATGCAGTTGGGTTTAGATTCCAAGTGAAATACTGTGAAGGCTAAATCTGTGCCAAGTCCGTTCTGGTAGATAACTGCCTTCTTAGGAAAGATGCAAGGGTTGCTTGTCGGTGGAAGAGGAGGCTCCTTTGATGGGACCTTGCTAAAGGGGGAAGTGCATGGAAAGCCCCCGTGGGTGGCTGTCTGTCTTCCCGGTGGCCGTGGGGCTTCCTTTCTGCGTGTCCCATCTTGAAGGGGATCCCTGAGGTTTGGAGAAGAGCCTTTTTGGCAGGTGGCTGGGAGGCATAATTCTACCCGGGCGTCAGTTCTGTCTTTGGAGCTGTGGGGCTGTGTGGGCTCCGAGCTGCTCACACACAGAGCAAGAACTCCACGCCCTGGACCTTTGCTCAGAAGACAGCGGGTGTTGGGAATCCCTCCTAGGATGCCTCCACCACAACACAGCTGACGGGCGCTTCTAGGCTTTTCTTCCAAGTCGTTGAAGAAAGGAAAATTGGTAGATTCGATAACGGCCTCTTAAGGATGAACAGAATAGAACTAGTACTTGTAAGTAAAGAGTTGCAAAGTACTGAACTGGTTAGAAACGACAGAGTAATGGGTACAGTGTTTGTAGGGGGAAAAAAACAATGAGACTTCAGAATTCCCCTTTGGTTTCTTTTGCTTCTGGAAACTGCCCCTTCTCTTTACAGGAAATTGATCAAAGATGTTACCGACAAGATGGCTCAAGTAGAAGTGACATTGTCTGACACAGCTTCCCAAAGCAACAGCACAGCCAGAGAACTAGATTCTCTACAGACAGAAGCAGAAAGCCTAGACAACACAGTGGAAGAGCTTGCGGAGCAATTGGAATTTATCAAAAACTCAGATATTCGGGGTGAGCATGTTTTGTGCAAATGTGCGATCCTGGACAACGGATTTAACCCTCTGTCTAACCTTTTAGTACAGCACTTGGAGAGTAAAATGTAGTGCTTTCTAATCCTTTTAAAGCTTTTTCTCCTGGAGTCTCTGGTACAAATAAGGATTACAGTCTCCATTTACAAATGTGGAGCCTGGGGCACTGAGAGACTAAGTAAAATGCAAGGGAGATTCCGTGAAGCAAGCAGGAGTCATTATGCATGAGATGGCGTACATTTCCTGTTTTGTTTTGTTTTTTTCAGTTAATGGTTTAACCTCCCTGACTTTCCTTGAAAATTCAAGAATGTTGCCTGCTCAGGGAACAATTTTTGCAGTGTCAGCTAGCACTGAGCATCCTATCTTACGCACGATCATTAATTTTTCTGCCAAGGTCCTTCAAGCCAAAACTGGCCATGCTGTTTTATATATGTAATAGTAGTCATTTGAGTGGATCTAAATCATCAAATGACCAAGAAAAGATTTTAAAAAATATCCGGACGGGTAATCTGTGGGCTGCCTGACACTACCAGCTATTGAGAAAGAACTGGACAGTTATGCAGAAACATCTGCGTGACGGACTTAATTTGTCATCCAGATGTTTGGCTTGAAGTAGATGCTCACAGGACAAAGTGAAGCCATTGCTCAGGAGAGGAAAGTCAGAGGTCTTCATAAAGATTCCGATCCTGAATGTTAGAACAGGAACCATACAGTAAATTTAGGGCTGGAAGACCCCAAAATACGGGCATCGCCTACTGGCACGGAGCACAGGAGGTTTAACGTGGGCCGTTTCGCTTGATGCCCCAGGCGCCTTGGATAGCATCACCAGGTACTTCCAGATGTCTGTGGAGGCAGAGGAGAGGGTGAACGCCTCCACCACAGACCCCGACAGCACCGTGGAGCGGTCGACTCTCACTCGGGACCGAGTAGAAGAGCTGCTGTTGGAACGAGAATCCCAGTTCAGGGAAAAACAAGAGGAGCAGGCCCGCCTTCTGGACGAGCTGGCAGGCAAACTGCAAAGTCTAGACCTGTCAACCGTCGCTGAAATGGTAAGGTGTTCTGGTTTGGTTTTTTTTTAATTAGTTACTTAATTTTTTTTACAAGTAGTTTATTTCCAAGTTGGTTTCCATATAACACCCCGTGCTCATCCCCACACGTGCCTTCCTCCATGCCCATCACCCCCCTTCCCCTCCACCCCCATCAGTCCTCAGTTCTCGACATTCGAGAGTCTCTCATGGTTTGCCTCCCTCCCTCTCCCCCACCATTTCCCCCCTTCTTCTCCCCCACGGTCCTCCGTTAAGTTCCTCCTAATCCTCCTATACGTGCAAACATATGGCATCTGCCCTTCTCTGCCTGACTTAGTTCACTCAGCACAACACCCTCAATTTCCATCCATGTTGCTACATGTGGACAGATTTCATTCTTTCTCATTGCCATGGAGTATTCCATCGTATAGATGAACCACATCTTCTTGATCCATTCCTCTGTTGATGGACACTTAGGCTCTTTCCATGTTTTGGCTGTTGTTGAGAGTGCTGCTGTGAACACTGGGGTCCATGTGCCCCTCTGCATCAGCACTCCTGTGTCCCTCGGGTAAATTCCCAGCAGTGCTATTGCTGGGTCATAGGGGAGTTCTAGTGTTAGTTTCCTGAGGAACCTCCACACTGTTCTCCAGGGGGGCTGTACCAGTTTACATTCCCACCAACAGTGTAGGAGGGTGCCCGTGTCTCCACATCCTCGCCAGCATCTAGAGTTCTCTGATTTGCTCATTTTAGCCACTCTGACTGGCGTGAGGTGGTATCTCAGTGTGGTTTTGATTTGTATCTCCCTGATGAGGAGGGATGCTGAGCGTCGTTTCATGTGTCTGTGGGCATCTGGATGTCCTCTTTGGAGAAGTGTCTGTTCCTATCTTCTGCCCTGAAATGGTAAGGTTTTGAGGGTTTGGTCTCCAGGCTGTGATGCGATCATAGGAAGGACCCTGTGCTGTCAGTCACACTGTGCATTTTGCACATGAAGGGGCAGGAGTGAGCCTGGCCTCGTCTCCAGGCCACCAGTGGGGATCCACCTTCAAGCCGGATAAGAACAACAGTGGGGGCCTTTCCAGCCTTCCTCCCCCACGGCCGGCTAGCGGTTTCTCTGTGCTGCAAAGAATCCAGTCTCCTTTCCCCCACCGTTAAATTGAAATGGTAACTTCTTACTCAGATTTTAACCTTTCAAACTGTAGACATTTCTTTTTCATGTAGCTCTTTATTTTTTTAAGGTTTATTCATTTTTGAGAGACAGAGTGTGAGTGGGGGAGGGGCAGAGAGTGGGAGACAGAGTCTGAAGCAGGTTGTGAGCCGTCAGCACAGAGCCCGACGCGGGGCTCGAACTCACGAGAACCATGAGATCGTGACCTGAGCCGAGGTCGGACGCTTAACCGACTGAGCCACCCAGGTGCCCCCTTTTCCACAGATTTCTGATTCCGAGTACAAACTCCTCCACAGTGGGGCCATTCAAGAATCGTTCTGGGAGGGGCTTCTTTAAAAAAACTAAAAGAGCAAAAGAATTTTTTTCCCTGGGTGTAAATTAAGAATGTTCCTTTGTTCCAGTAACTTTACCTGGTGAAGATTAACCTTGAGACCAGCCTCGAAAGTAGATTCATTTCCCAGAAGCTTTTAAAAAGTAACTCCAGAGCCAAATGAAATTGAATAGTGAGTTTAATGAAAATCAGGCAGAAGGCCAAAAAAAAAGCCAAACTCTGCCTGTTTCTTCCTCTTCTTTCCTTACTGTATTTCATGGAAGGATACCTATCGGGGGAATTTGGAGCGTAGTTGTCTGTAGACTCGGGCGTGTGCTGTCTTAGCTTGGGAACAGTGAAAGCAGGAGGCAGGTGGGCGCAGAAGACGGCAGACAGTTGAGGCTTCCTTACGATTTGGTCTTCCTGTAGGTGCCCCCCCTCCTGGCCTTCTTTACCTTCCCCCCATCTCGCATCTCTGAAATTGGCAAAAACACCCTGTTACTACTGTGTTGTGCGCCACTTAATCGATGCCTACAAGGTGACAGATGATCAAGCGTCATAGCATTCAGTGGAAAGAGGGAGTGAGGCAGATCTCTCCTATTAGAAAAATGGCGGCCCAGAGTGATGTGCAAACTTCACAGGGGACAAAGTCACTATGTATAGGCGTGAAATGCCAATTATTTCCTTCCAAGATGGCTTCCTACCTTACAGATTCTCATAATAACCAGTAATCACAAATAAAGTCTCCACAAACTAAAATGAAAGCAGCGGATCGTGTGAACGGAGGTTTGCTTTGCAACAGGTGTCTAGGAAGGGCGGGGGGGGAAGGGGGTTCCCTTGCTCAGGCCATGGGAATGGGTTCCCCTCCGGGTGCCTGCTTTTCCGCTGGCTGAGCTCCGTAGGCCTGAGCCACCCTCTGTTCGCTCACGGCAGGTATTTAATTCTGCGATGAGCTCTCCCTTCGCAGGTTGCGTACTAGCATTGCTTGGGTAGAGAGGGTTTTGTCCCTTTGTGTTTTCCGAGTACCTTCCGTTCTTGGTTTTTCACGTCTGTTTAGCTAGGCCACGGCGGTTTCCTCCGGCCTGCAGTGCTGAGATAAAACAGATCTCCGAGGCTGTTGCCAGATTGCTGTTACAAAGCATCCCTGAGGCCCTCTGCTTCTCTTCTTGATTTCGGCCATGCTCTTCTACGGCAATGCAGAACGCACTTTGTTTTCTGAAGCTTTTTATGTTCCATAAGTCAGCTACGTGAAAGACTTTTTTTTTTTTTTTAAGTTTTTTACTTTTGAGAGAGAGAGAGACAGGAGAGTGTGCATGAGCAGTGGAGAGGCAGGCACAGAGAGGGAAACAGAGTCTGAAGCAGCTCCAGGCTGGCAGCACAGAGCCCAGACGCGGGGCCTGAACCCACGGACCACGAGATCGTGTCCTGAGCCGAAGTTGGACGTGTAACCAACTGAACCACCCAGGTGCCCCCAAGACTATTATTATTTATTAATTTGAGATCTAATGAGATCATAATTATCAGAAAACTATTAGTATAAGGAGTTGACTGTTTATTCAGAAAGTACTTTTTTATTTCTAAAAAAGAATCCCTTCCTTGTTTGGGAGCATCACCTGCTTCTCGCTGCCTCTGTTCAACATGAGAGGACAGCCCTGCTCAGCCTTTCCCATCACACAGCAGACTCGTAGTCTCTCAGTCCACGTGTGCGTGCCGGGGCCAGGCCCTGATCCTGGAACATTCTGGTAGGGAAGGAAGAGGAGGAGTCTGGGGAGGGGGATTGAGGATTCGCTTTGTAGAAGTGAAGTCCCCTTTGGCCCTACTGTTCTGTTTGCCTCTCGCGTCTGGAACGGCCCCCCGCTTGCCCTGCTCCAGCCCCAGCGGACAGCAAGCGCGCCCTCCCCCGGCCTCTCGGCGGCTTTCCTTCCTGCTTACAGCACCCGCCCACTCGTGTTTGCTTCGCCTACAGGGAGCCTGTCTCCCTAAGATCTGAAGGCACGAAAAGCCCAGATAATGGGCCTGTATGTCACCTTGTTGACCAGAGCAGACCAGGTGCCGGGTCTAAACCGGTTTCTCGATACCTTCTGCGTGTTTTAGTCCAACGGTCTAGGATCAAGGGGAAGCATTCTTTGGCTCCCACGTTGGCAGATTCCAACTTGATCCAGCGGACGTTACCCACCCCCCCCGGCCCCCCGCCGCAGCGAGATTTCTGGTTCATCAGGGCAGAGGGTACTGACGAAACGTCCTGTGATTTCGTGGCTCCCCTGGCAGGCAGCAGAGGCTCACCCCGAAGCTCTCTGCTCGTCTCCCCCTCCTGCGCAGTCCCCTCCGGCCCCGTGCCGAGGACCCCCTACGCGCGGTCTGGGCCGCCCAGGCCCGCCCAGCCGTCCGCAGGCTCCCTCTCTGAAGGCCGGCGCCTGCCCCCTGGCTCGTTGCAGACCTGCGGGACGCCGCCGGGGGCCTCTTGCTCCGAGACCGAGTGCGGCGGCCCGAACTGCAGGACCGACGACGGGGAGAAGAAGTGCGGGGCGCCCGGCTGCGGCGGCCTGGTCACGGTCGCCCACAGCGCCTGGCAGAAAGCCATGGACTTCGACCGCGACGTGCTGAGCGCGCTGGCCGAGGTGGAGCAGCTCTCCAACATGGTAACTGGGCCGCCGGCCATTACCCACCGCAGGGGGTCGGGAGGGGAGAGGCGAACAGGGGGTGTCACCCTCAAGGCGGAAAAGTCCGAGTTTCTGTGAGGTCCGGGACACGCACCGGGAGGCTTTGCTCACGGATGGGTCACGAGAGTGGTTCTCCCCCGACAGTAATCTGAGATAATCGTGTTACTTAGCGCGGGGCCAGGCTTCGGAAAACATGGAGCTGCGCTGTAAAAATCTCATCCTGAGCAACGAACCGAGCAAAGCTTTTTCCACGGTGACAGTGTTAAGTGAAGTATCTGTACTGGCTCCCAAGAAAAAGTACAGTATAGGCCTCCGGATGTTCTGGAAGAGTTAAACACCCAATGCTGATTCGCTAGCGCGATCCGTGTAAGAACACGGCGTGGCAGCCTCTCTGCTGGATGCTTCCGCTCCGGCGGGGGACACACCGCAGCTGAATGAAACACCTGTGTCTCTAAAGCCAGGATCCCAAACGCACAGGTTTTCAGCATCATTTCCTGGCCCGCGGGTAGGATTCTGGGCTGCTTGAGGAAGGGCGAGGCCGTGCCCCGCGTGACGTGTTCATTCATCCCGTTTAGGTCTCTGAAGCGAAGCTGAGGGCGGATGAGGCAAGGCAGCAGGCCCAGGGCGTTCTGCAGAAAACCAGCGCCACCAAGGAGAACGTGGACAAAAGCAGCGAGGACCTGAGGAACCTGATCAAGCAAATCAGGGACTTTCTGACCCGTAAGGACTTGTTTTCGTTTTGCTCTTGGTTATTTCTTCCTACCTTCGAATGTAAAAACTGGTGTTATACTTTTTAGTGTTGGGCTTCTAGAAGCCATTTTTTAAAAATGTTTGTTTTTGAGAGAGCGAGCGAGCGTGCGCGAGCTCATGTGCATGAGCAGGGGTTGGAGGGGCACAGAGCATCCAGTCCGAGGCACGCTCCGTGCTGACGGAGAACCCAGCTCAGGGCTGGACCCCGCAAACCAAACTGGAGATCATGAGCGAGCTGAGGCCGGGCGCTTACCTGGCTGAGCCACGGCGCCCCTAAAAACTATTTAAGAGTCTGTGTTTTCTAGAGGTCAGAATTCAAGCTTGCGTTTTAGATAAAACCAATTTCTGGTTGCGAATAAAGTAACATTTCCCATAGCAACACAAAACAAGGCCGTGTGAAGAAACGTTAAACTAACGTACGTGTAAAGTAACCTTCTCTGGTGTTGGGCAGACACGGATGAGAAACCCCAGCAGGAAACCAACAAGTCAGATCCACGGTGCGAGAACCGAATGTGGACTCTGTGCTGGATTACGTAGAATGTCACTGGATCCTCAGAGTAGTGGCTTTTTTTGGCCTTGCCTGCAAAGCTTTGTCACCCTGTCGCTTAGAGGATATTGTCCTTGCGGTTAGCTCCGTCCCTCAGTGTCGCACCTAGAGAAAGACAATCTCTGGAACTGTGGTTCACCTCCTAAGTTTCTGGTCAGCCATCTAAGTGTTATCAGTAAGGAAGGTTTGGCTTCAAGTTGCACAAAACTTTCAAGTGAAGTGGACTTAATCAAAACAGATGCGTATCATGTGACGTAGCAAGAAGTTCAGCGGCAGGAAAGGTCCGGGGCTCCGGGAGCCAGGGGTAAGGACATCTGGTTTGTTCTCAGGCCGGCTCCTTGTTCCGAGCTGTTGCCAAAGTTTCAGACTTCACGTAGCCTCAGTGCTCGCTAATGGAGAGGACCCACCTGTTCCGCTGTCGTAGCTTTTTAAAGGAAGGAAATCTTCCCCAGAAGCCGTGAGCTCTCCATAAATCTCAGAGCCAGAAATGCATCCCCTGCCGGTGCATAAATGTCCTGAGCAAACATAGTGGAATTACCATAACTGGCATACAAACCCGCATTTAACTCGGAGTTGCTAAGCTTACCTTACCTTAGAGGTAGGTGCCTGAGCAAAAATCAGTATTCTGGTAGCAGGAAAACGGGGAATAAGAAAGGAGCCTGGGATATCCTGTGGGTGTCTAACAAAATATCCTGTGGAAGCCATCGCTTGGTCACCTATAGTCCTGTGCTCAAATCCTTAGGGGATTCATTTTTTGTTTTCTTGAATAGTTAAGAAGAAAACGAAAAAATCTGGAATTGGTGACCTGTTTAGCGCCTAACCTCTTGGGCATTTTTTGGACCACCTTTGATATGTGCCATTTGAAATCCTTTGGCTTCTTTGATAATACACGATCTGGTTCTCGCTCCTGACTGGATTTTCTCCCTTTCGGTCATCTCCAGAATGCGGACCATTTACACAAGGAGTATGCGCTCCTGACATCGGCATTTCTAATAGTCCCCGGCTGTTCTTCCAGACTCAAGTTTTCCTTGACTTTTAGAATCAAGTTCCAGACTTACACCCTGGGGTCTGCTCTTTTCTGTAATGGGAACCATTCACTCTGTTTGACTTTCACGTGACATGCTCCGCCCATACAGTCTCTCCGTCCAGAGATGTCCTCTCTCCTTTCAAACCCTGTCATCCTTCAAAACCTGATCTGGTTCCTAATCCTCCACGAACACTTCCCTGACTTTCCCAGCCCACAGCAAATTCTAGTAGTTACTTTTTCACGTGTAACTCCTCAACTACACTATAAATTCTTAAACAGGAAACGTGTCGGTCTTGACGTCGCCCCAGAATGCTCTTCACCTGGTGGGTGACCACATGTGACGGAGTGAGCTAACCATCTGTGACTTGCACCTCTTTATGGGGACATCTTTGCTTTTAACAGAGGACAGTGCTGACTTGGACAGCATTGAAGCCGTTGCTAACGAAGTGCTGAAAATGGAAATGCCTAGCACCCCAGAGCAGTTACAGAACTTGACAGAAGATATTCGGGAACGAGTTGAAAGCCTTTCTCAAGTAGAGGTTATTCTACAGCAAAGCGCTGCTGACATTGCCAGAGCGGAGATGTTGCTAGAAGAAGCTAAAAGAGCCAGGTATGTGAAGACGTCTTCACGTCTTGGCATCTAGGGGCTTATTGTGTGTATCTAGCAGGGAGTAAAAGGTATTCTCTTCAACCAGTGAAATGTCTAAATGTGAGGTCCCAATAGGAGTCCCTCTGCTTCAGTCCAAGAAGGCTGTCCTTGAAAAGAAAGGCATTTTTAAATGTCCGGAGAGTCCTTTTTCCCATGGATGACTGTCTCGTTCATTCCTTTCCTCAGCAAAAGTGCAACTGATGTCAAAGTCACCGCAGACATGGTCAAGGACGCCCTGGAGGAGGCAGAAAAGGCCCAGATCGCAGCAGAGAAGGCGATTAAACAAGCAGATGAGGACATCCAGGGGACCCAGAACCTGCTGACTTCGGTAAGTTCTGGGCTAGACGTGGGAGAAAACCCCACCTAAACGCTATCAAAGTGCATTTGGTAGTTACATGAAAATTCTCACAACAGAACATTAAAGGATTCCTCTAATTTAAGCAAATTTGAACTACTCCCTCAGCACAGATGCTAAACGTGTTTTCAGAGGGGAAAAAAAAAAAAGACCCTGAAGACCCTGGAACATTAAGGCCCCCTTTGACCCCTATGAAAAGCCCAAGAAAGACAGGGTATGTTTTTATCTCCTGTTCAAGGACTCTGTTTAGTAGCATGAAGGGACAGTATTAATTTCCAAGTTTAGTTTTAGAAAACTCATTCTGTTATAAAGTAGCCCAAAAGTAACCTACATAGTTAAGGCCAGGATCTCAAAATTTATGAGGTGGGGGCGCCTTGGTGGCTCAATTGGTTAAGCATCTGACTTCGGCTCAGGTCATGATCTCACAGCTCATTAGTTCAAGTCCGTCTTTGGGTTCTGTGCTGACAACTCAGAGCTTGGAGGCTGCTTTGAACTCTGTGTCTCCCTCTTTCTCTGCCCCTCCCTGGCTCATGCTCACTCTCTTTCGCTCACTGTCTCTAAAATAAACGTTAAAAAATTTTTTTTTAATTTATGAGGTGGGCATTCATAAAAATTTTACTGTATGATTTGAAAGCTACTGGAAAGCATCAGAGGTCAGAATGTTCCCAGTCCCGGATTCTGGACAAACCTGAGAGATCTTACAGCTGAATGATACGTTTCGTTAAGAATGCATGAAAAACTTAACAGTTTTTAAAGAAAACTCTACGCCCAACTTGGGGCTCAAACTTACGATCCTGAGATCAAGGGTCACGTGCTCTACCGACTGAGTGAGACAGACACCCCAAAAACTTGGAATGTTTTTTAATAAGGAGAATTCTCTTAGAGACTACCAGGTATTAAAAGCACACACTAAGAACAGAGTTTTTCACATGGATTTGGGCTCTATTCTCAAAATCCTGTCATCTTTCAAAAATCTGTTAATACAAGCAAATCTCTCCATCCAACATTTAAAGTTCATTTGTTTTATAAAAATGGATGAGGGACGTCTGGGTGGCTCAGTCGGTTGAGCATCTGACTTCGGCTCAGGTCATGATCTCCCTTCTCGTGACTTTGAGCCCCACGCCGGGCTCTGTGCTGACAGCTCGGGGCCCGCCTTGGATTCTGTGGCACCCTCTCTTTCTGCCCCTCCCCTACTCATACTCTCTCTAATTAAACATTAAAAAAAAACTTTTTAATGGACGTGGGAAAAAGTGGGCTCACGTGATCCTTACCCATCTTTTCAGACTATACTTTGAAAGTGGATGCTATTAGCCAGCCCTTCTCGAGCCGACGTTCCCCAGCTTAATTAAAACCTGGGAGGCGGCTGTTCGACCTGCTTTTCCTACTACTGGTTGATGGAAACCTGCCGCCCCTGCTCTGCTGCTCTCAGTACAGTGAGACTCGACGATCCCCTGGCCACTTACCCTTCTTAATCTGGAGTATTCAGAAGGCCCTTTCTTCAGGCTACTTGTGCAAGAAAAATGACATTTTCCCACCAGACTATGTTCTAACCCTTTGATGATTCTTTTCTATCTCTAGGGTTTCTCAAATTTCTCACTGTGCTGTTTATTAAGTTTAGAAAAGCAAAATGGGAAATACAGGATTTGATCAAATTATAGGTGGGATATTTGGCTTGATGATGTAAGTGGAAAAATGGTGGGTCTGTTTTTCAGGGACCCTGGGGGACAGGAAGCACTTTAGAGTTTCTTTTTCTTTCTTATTCTTAAACTATGCTATTAATGAAAGCTTGTCAAAAACTAATCATTTCTTTAAAACTAAAGCTTATCTTCTAAGAACTATAACTAAGAATATTTTTCTATGTTAATCCTTAGGTGAGCTTTTAGGTAAAGTTACTTAGCATGAAATACCTACGGATTTTACCTTATGTCTACAATGACTCCTTAATTACAATGCTGTTAAGCAGGCCTAATTCTAGGGCATAGACCCATCCTTGAAGGTCATTTCTAAGCAAACACTGCTCCGTGAAACCCCGTCTTCTGTCATGGGTCAGACTGCTTGCTTGGGCTGGATGTTAAAAGTCCATGTTCGTGGATTATTCCTTGAACAGAGATCACACATGGATCCTCACCAGTTACCCAAACAGATTTTCCTAAATGACTTTGAGTCTTTCCAGGTCCCAGCTGTCGCTTCGCTGAACTACATGGCCTCTCAGTCCTATAGTAACTTCTCGGTTTTCAGGAACATTCCTGGTCTGCCTTAGCTGAAAATACTCAATTTTCCAGGTAGTTTCTGAAGACCCATAACCTCCACTAGAGTTTAATAGTTTTTTAATGTTTCTTTTGTGAGAGTGAGCGAGCACATGTGTGCGAACGGGGGGGTGTGGTAGAGAGAGGGGGACGGAGGTAGCAGAGAGCCCAGTGAGGGCCTTGAACTCATGAATTGGGAGATCATGACGTGAGCCAAGTCAGATACTTAACCGACTGAGCCACCCAGGCGTCCCTTAGAGTTTACTATGTAGGGTTGACAGGAAAAACTAAAGGTGACTTGGGCGTTCTCATTTTCCCACCCACAGTGCTTAGGAATTTTTGTGGAAATCCTTTCTCTCGCCTTGGCTGAGTTGTGAACATTGTTTGGCCAAAGTTTGCAGGTGTCCTTAACATGCTTTCTCAACACATCGAGCTGTCTGGGAGCGGTTCGGTGAAGAATTTTACATTAATTTCAGCCTAGATCATCGGAATTGTGAAAAGTATAAAGATGGGCACTTTATATAAGCTCTCCTGAAATTGTTTTCCTTGTAGTAATTTTTCCTTTTGGTTTAGAGCAAACGGCAGCGTGGCCGCCTCACCCCCTCCCGGCCTGCGTTCACAGTGCGCCCTGCCGCTTACTAACGGTGACTGACGTTGTACCTGTAGATCGAGTCTGAGACCGCGGCCTCCGAGGAGAACTTGCGCAACGCCTCCCAGCGCATCAGCGAGCTTGAGAGGAACGTGGAGGAGCTGAAGCGGAAGACCGCCCAGAACTCCGGCGAGGCAGAGTACATCGAGAAAGCGGTGTACACTGTGAAACAAAGTGCCGACGACGTTAAGAAGGTAAGGAAATCTCTGTAACTTCACAGCTGTGTTCGGGAAGGAGCCACACACCCCCTCCCTGCCCTGGGGTTACTCAGGGCTGTGGCCCGAACAGGGCTAGTCATCAGAACCCTCCCTAGGGACCGGTTTGGAAACAGCAGTCTTTAAAGGCAGATGGGAAGGGTGGGAGTGGATACGGAAGTGTCCAGTAAGCGGGACCCAGGCCCTCTACCCTAACTTGGATAAGGGGGCAAAAAAAGGAAATTAACTTAGGGCGGGAATCTTTGTTTATTAAAGACCGAGAGGATCCCAAGCAGGCCTCATGCTGTCAGCGCAGGGCCCGACCTCCTGACGCGTGTGAGATCGTGACCTGAGCTGAAATCAAGAGTCGGATGCTCGACTGACTGAGCCACGCAGGCGTCCCAAGGGCAAAGGTCCTAAAACCCGCTTGTACTTTACGGCCCATAGTTACCTGGCCTGTGGAGGAATCTTGGAAAGCAGGGTAGAAAAAGCTTCAGGGGTTCAGAACAGCCAGCAGGGAACCATGCCTCACCCCTTGCCTCTCGCTGGACGGGACTGTATTGTGCAGAGGAAATCTCCTAGGAGTCCCGTTTGTCAGTAGAAGCCAAGTTCTTATTGAAACATGTTCAGTGGGCAGATGCTTATAAACTGTTAATTTCAGCTTATGACTCCCTGTTCTTACTCATTCGAGATCTCACCTTGAAGTTAAGGCGGCTCTCAGGCCTTACAGAAGGGTGACTTCCCTCACATCTGGTCGGGGAAGAAACGAAGCAGCGAGAAAAAGTGCTCGGCCACGTCCATTTTTTTGTGTCGTGGTTTGTACTTTCCTGCAGTGAGTTCTGGGAGCATAAATCTCCCGAGCAATCTTTGTACAGAGCATTTCAGCAAAAATACAGCACTGGCTTACACGAGGGACAGCGCTCTGAAACGGTCCTCCAGCAAAGGCTGCAGTTTGGACCTTGTTCCTCAAAAGCAGCAGTGCAGCCGCCTTCCCAGACCCGCACCCGTTTCGCCCCCCTCCCCACCTGTGCGGCTAGCCGCCCCTCCCCGTCCCCGCACACCCTCCCCTCCCCCAATGGGCTCTTTGGATGTAAATGACTAGATCTCAGCACTTACTTCTCTGACTGGAAGGAACTGCCCTCCGACATATCCAAAAGCTCATGTCGGTGTTCCATTTCATGTCACTGGGTCACGGTCGTACCGCCAATGTGTTTACAAGAATCCGCTCACAACGGAGCGCCTGCCGCCACTACACTACGGGCCCTCGTGTCAGACATCACAGTTACCACCTCTTTGTGTCTCGATGGAATTACAGGCTCTGGACGGGGAAGTTGATGAAAAGTATAAAAAGGTAGAGAAATTAATTGCCCAAAAAACTGAAGAGTCCGCTGATGCCAGAAGGAAAGCTGAACTGCTACAAAACGAAGCGAGAACCCTCCTGGCGCAAGCCCACAGCAAGCTGCAGCTCCTGAAAGGTAGGACGCGGCTGGCGCCTCCGAGGCGTGTTTGAGCGTGTTTTTAAAAGGCGGAAATCTGTTCACTCCATCTTGGGCCTTCTGGGCAAAAACGACGAGTTTTATTTAGATTGAGGCCATCCGATAAATTGCTCTGACCTTTTTCTTTTTATCGCCCACAGATTTAGAAAGAAAATATGAGGACAATCAAAAATATTTAGAAGATAAAGCTCAAGAATTAGTGAGACTGGAAGGCGAAGTGCGCTCGCTCCTCAGCGATATTAGCCAGAAGGTTGCTGTTTACAGCACCTGCTTGTAACAAAAGGCTGCCAGGTGACCAAAGTAAAATAGCCACATCTTAAAAACTGACTTAATGATCTTCAAAATTAAAACTCATTACCTATTTAATGTTTTTAATCACATTTTGTATGGAGTTTAAATAAAGTACAGTGCTTTTATATAAATCTATATCTGGCATAATTCTTACAGTGTTACTTTTACTGAAATAAAAGTTCATGAATCCCTTTAACCAGGAATACTGTGCAGACGGGTTTATAAGCAGCGGCCAGCCTCTCTGGGCCCCCGATTTCTGTTGTGTCTGCCAACAGGCTGTAATACATCCTCCACCAATCGACCCTCAAAGTCACCTCCCCGAGGGCCTCCCAAGTAGAGGGAAGGAGAAAGGCTCCAGCCTGAGCCACCCTCACCATTTCAACGGCCGCTCAGTAAATCCAGTCTCCAAAACTCCTCTAAATTCTCCTTGGTCTGGGAAAGAGAACACAAAGCAATTTTTAGAAAATGAGGGTAAATTGCGGCTCTTCAGTGTTGACGATCCTGGCCCTATCCTAGGGGGTGAGGGGAAGGTTGACGTTGTACGGAGCCGGATACGCACACTGTCCCTCCCCGCGCTGCAGGGCACAGTACAAAATGACGCTGGACCTGCTCACCGTTCTGTTGTTCTTTATTAGCTTTCACAAACTCAAGACCCTGTGCTGCAGCGTGCGGGTGCGGCCACCACGCCACAGGACGAAGACAATCGCCGGGGTCCCCCAGCAGCCCAGCCGGCTGGGTAACAGGCCAGGCCCGGAGTGGTTTTCTCACACATTCTCACGGCTACTCCCAGCCCCTCACACGCAACACAGCTGCGGCTGAAGCGAGGCCTGAACAGAAGTTATGTAAACAAACGTAATTCAACCAAGAAGACAACTTCCTCCCTCAGGGCAGTGATGTCACTTTTGGGGAGAGCTACCTACCTAGCAAGGTGGTTTTACCTCACCATCTACTAGAGCAACTGTTGTTTTCTTTCCTTAATTTTTTAAAGTATTTTACTTAAAAGAGAAATCTTTACTATTCATTCCTTTTCACCTAAAACCTCAAGAGCTCACTTTGAAATCACTCATTTTAATCAGCTCAATGAACTGGACAACGGAGTCCCACCCTTCACGAGCCAAGAAAGTATGGAGAACTTAGTAAATAGTGACTATCTGAAATTCATTTTGTACCCACAACTTCGTTCCCACCTAGACATTAGACATATGTAACAACCATTTTGTGTTTCTACAGCTAGGACTTCATGTTACATTATATTTCACTACTCCCTAATTAGAAACTTTTTCCCTAGAGAAGGGGACGTTTTGAAGTTTAAATAAACTAGCACTGCACATAATAGTGGGATTTCAGATTTTAAAAGACACAGAGGTCACTGTAGCACCTACCAGGCCAACCCTCATATCAAATGCAAACTCTGAACAAAATATATGCATATTTTTAAAAGTAAAGGTCCTGGAAAACAACCAGAAGCAGGCAAAGAACAGCACTGGGTGAGATTCCCATCTTTAATGGCCTTTCTCTTGGTGGCTCCCAGGAAGTGGCAACTTGGGCAGAAGCCAAGCCTTCCTGTCCAGGAATCGGGAAGACTGAGCTCGGGGCAATGACAGTGGCAGAGATGAGGGAACAAGCCCAGCAGAGCGCGGCGCGGTGGGGAGGCCCCCAGGGGCCCGCACGCGTGCAGCCCAGGAGACGCCGAACAGCTGCCGGCCGCCAGGGGCCGCACACGAGCTTTCGGAGGCAGCTAGCGCTCGGGCTCGCCCCGCCACGGCCTACGACTACTGGCCACAGGAAGGAAAGGGGAGACGTGGCCCATGACGTGTGGGACGCAAAACCTGAAAGTACGGAGCTTGCAGGGATAAGGTACTGACGGTGTCTTACTCCACACAGCTTTCTGCTGCTAAATTACATTCTCTGAATTGTCCTGGACTGTGATCTTTAAATTGCAATCCAGTATCTAGTTTGCAAATTCCAGAAATGAAACTATCCTAAATTTGAGAAGTACTCAATGATTCTTCAATTTAGTTAAAATATGCAAAAGCCCATTTAGTATTTAACTATTTGAGAAGTGGCCACTTGAAGAAAAAAGTCTTTGATTTTAAGTAACCTCTACACCAGTTTGGGGCTCGAACTCACAACCACGAGGTGGAGAACTGCATGCCCTACCAACAAAGCCAGGCGCCCCAAGGAAAGGCCATTTTAAACTTAAGTCAACAATACGATCTTACAGCGCCCCTGAAAGAGTCCTTTACCCAGCCAAGGACCCACGGAGACCCACAGCAGGCAGTAGAGGGTTTCCGGAGGCTGTGTCTCCAGCAGGGTATGTTCCACACAGAGCTGCACTCACACAGATCACCTGACAGGGTCCCCCAGTGTGAGAGACCGAGGTCCAGGCCTCTAAAAGGAATAATAAAGACAAATAAGCACAGACACAAGAGGCAGCCCTAGAACTAGGACCATCTTGATATCCATTCAAAACGACCACTAAGCGAGCATTTAAGACTGTTTATTTCTGTTATTTTCATTCCCTGCTGTAATACATTTGAGTCCTGGATATCACAGATATCTGGATTTAATATCTGGATTTCACAGATGTACGCCCTTAATTTGGATAACTGTAACTACAGACCTCAACGGGTCCTTAAAAATTTAAACATACATTCTACCTCTAAACTGTAAGAATTTGGGGATTAAATAAAACAAGTGAGAGACCATGTATTTACATCAGTTTGGTTTATACATATTTCAATCTTATTCTAATGACGGTTTCCCATACGAAAACCAAGTTTAAAATAACTTGATTACCTTGCTTCAAACACAGCTGGTTCACATACCCAACACCTCCATCCATGTAAGTAAATCCAATTTTACCACAACAGAGATAAAAGCTACATAACCTAAATTTAGTGAAGGTGAATCTTTGAGAAACAGCATGAAAATATGGGTTGAATAAAATGTTCCAGGAAGCTACTAGAAGTAGCTTTTTCCAGCAATATTAATGCGCTGAAACAAAATATTGTTTATTTAAAATAGATGAGATTATTCCATTCCATCCAAACCTATGAACACCTTTCAAAAGTTTCATAATTCAGTCCTAGAAATTCTTGGAGCCGTGAGCATTTCCTGTTCAGAAATGTGACCTCTACAAAAGCTCCCAGGAGATTTCAGAAAAATAGAATCTTCTACTTTAAAAGTTGATTGATTTGCCAAACGATGCAGCCAGGTTTGCTTCTCTAAATGCTTCTGATAAGGTCTGCAAGGGAAGAAATTTAAAATTACAAAGCAAATATGTGCATGTGAAACAAAACGTAGGTAGCCATGGACTCTGCTTTGGTGATTACCGGGTGTGCGTGGCAGACACGGGCTATATCTTCACAGGACGCCCCGTACTCCAGGGCAAGGGCAGCCTCGTTAATCATCTCACCAGCGCCCTGCAAAATAATCAACGAAGAAGTCATGGTCTTCCCACGGCAAACAAGATCTGCCGTCAGAGCAGTGAAACAACTGCCTCTAGACAGGAAAAGCTTCACAGAGAGGGGGCACAGAAGGGCTTGGGCTCGGGAGCCCGCTGGCCCGGGTTCAAATCCCACCGCTGACTACCTCAGGCCCTCATGACGTGTGCTCCAGTGTACTCACTTCAGAAGTGGGAACAGTGACTCCCACCTCCCAGAACTGGGAAAATGACAGTCACTGAACACCTCCAGAGAACGTATTACTGAGTAGGCACTCGAGTGTCTACACCAGACACCCCGGGGAGGCCGTACTGCAGATGCGGCGGGAGGAAAGGCTGCTCTCCGAGGCGCCGTGTGAGCTGAGGCCTTGGGGGAGCCGCTCACGCGAAGCACTCAAGGCCCAGCACTCCGGGCAGCGGGCTCTACCCGGCAACACTCGCCTGTTAACCAGAGAGAAAGCCCACGAAACCGGGAATCAATGAGCAAAAGACAAGAGTGAGAAAACGTGAGGTCAAAGGCAGACAGGCCCAGGACCGGGGTTAATGGGGCCCTGGATGTAACAGCCCAAAGTGGAAAGGGGCCCCGGAGGGTGCGAGGCAGGCCCAGGCCCTGGTGCGGGGTTTCCAGGGACGACGGAATGTGGGACAGAAGGCAGACGCCGTGACGGGAACGACCGTGGGTGCGGCCAGAGCCTTGTCGGAAACCACAGCACGGTCTGCTGGTACACAGAAGCCCCGGGATGTACAGAGCAGGTGGCTTTGCGTTCATCTGCACGGCCACGCTTTCTGGAAACCACAACGGGGGGCTGGGGGGCTCAGCGCTCACCGGCCCCAGGATGTGCGCCCCCAGGACCCGGTCCGTGGACTTCTGCCCCAGGATCTTCACCAGGCCGTCCGCGTCCGCGATGGTCTTGGCCCGGCTGTTGGCAGCAAAGGGGAACTTCCCGACTTTGTACTCGACGCCCTGGGAGAGACGGAGGAGAGCGCGTGAACTCCGGGACAACGCACGCCCAGGGGTGACGTCATCTGCCGTTCGTTCGGACGTAAACCCAAGAAGGCAGTTCCTCAGAGCATGCTGAAGGCAAGCCCAAAGCCACTTGCTAACGAGATACAGTTCGGTGCAAACGCCACTCTATCTGGGGGTGTGTCCAGGGACACCAAAAGGCTCTGGAATTACGAGTTTTTCAACACAGGCAAGTGAATGACCCCCTCTGTGCTACCAACAAAGGGAAAAGTACAGAAGCTACGATGTTGCGCGAAACTTTAAAATGCATTACTGCAATAATAAAACGATTCTCAGCCACCAGCGTCACACACTCAGTTCACACACCGGAGTAACACTACCCTCGCGTTCAGAGCAACCTCTCTTGGGCGCCCGGGTGGCTCAGTCAGTTAAGCGTCCAACGCTGGCTCCGGTCATGTCGTCACAGTCGGGCTTCTCCCGGACAGGGCGGGGCCTGCTTGGGATTCTCTCTCCACCCCCTCCCACGCGCTTTGCACTCTCTCAGAACAAATAAACTTAAAAAAAAAAAAAAAAAAAGAATGACCTCTTCCTTCAACTGCTCTTCCGATTTGCCAACCCAAGCAACTTCAGGGTGCGTGTAGATCACCGAGGGGACGCAGTTGTAGTCAATGTGCACAGCGCCGCCCGCCATCCCTTCGACGCAGACGATGCCTTCGTCCTCCGCTTTGTGGGCCAGCATCGGACCGGCGACCACGTCGCCAATGGCATAGACACTGCGGCACAGAAGGGAGGGGGCGTGGCGGGCGGCTGCGTGCGCCGCGGCCACCGAGCGCCTCTCGTCGGTAAGTAACCAACACACACATAAAATACAGCTCCTCGCGCATCCGCGAGCTCAGGCTCTAATCTCTGGGTAATGACAAAACCCATTACTTCTCTGTCCCCACGCAGAAGTTAACCATTCCGCCCCAAAGCCAACGGCATGTTTTAAGCCTGGCAAAGACTGTATTTTCAAAATAGTGTTTGAATTAAAAAATTTTTGAAAACGCAAACAAGTATCCAACTTACTTTGGAATTTTAGTTTGGAATCTGGTATTGACTGGAATTCTACCTCTAGGATCGAGTTCAATTCCAAGCTCTTCCAGTCCCAGATTCTGAGTAAAGGGTCGTCGGCCGATGCAAACCAAGAGCACGTCGCACGTGATGACTTCAGCTTTACCACCAGAGGCACCTTCAATACTGGACAGTGAACAGCGTAGGGCTATTAAACACACACCAACGTGAAAACCTGACAGAAATCTAAGACCAGACATTTCTCAAGGGTTGCCAACAGTTCTCACACACCGGAGTCAGGCAGTGAAGAAACGCACACATCCCCTGGTCTGTCTAATAGCTAGCAAGCAATCTAATATGATGGATTTCTGCACATATCTAAAAACACGAGTTTCACTGAACATCGAGAGCTTAAATATTTCTCAATGTCTACTGAGAAAGCACACCGCAGAGAGAACACCAGGTTAATTTTTCTAGCATCAACCTAATCACGAACTTCAACATACTGATTTAATGAGCAATACGGAGTTACACTAAGTAATAAGACAGCCCTAAGTTGTAACCGAATCTGATGCTAAAAAAGTATTTTTCTTAAGCACACAGATGGGGTTATCACATCAAAGCCAAAAACAGCCAGCATACTTACGAAACATCAATTTTTCCATCTGACTTCTTGGTAGCACCAGTAACTTTTGTATTCAATTTAAATTTAAATCCTTGTTTTTGAAGGATGCGTTGAAAGTTTTTAGATATCTCCATATCGATTCCAACTCCACCAACATGACCTAAAAACTCGACTGCTGTCACATCTGCACCAAGTCTTTGCCAAACCGAACCCTGTGGAAAATAACTTTTAAGTCATAAAAATAAAAATTAAGGTTTCTATAGTAAATATTTACTAAAGCATCTTAAATAATTTGTCAGACATTTTCTTTTGTTAATATGTTCCTATTAAAAGCTCTGAGCCTTAAAATTAATACTGGAGCAAACCTATTTCATAGATTAATCCATTCGTTCCTTCAACATTAACTGAGCACCTACTATAACCCAGGCACACATCGGTGACCAGCACCTCGCCCCCAGGGATCTCCCGTTCGCGGAGGGAGGCGGATGAGGCAGCGGGGCCCCGGGGAGAGCTTGCCCCGCGCACCCTGAAGAGGGGGTGAGCTCTACGGGGCTGGCGCTGGAGGGGCACACACGGGAATGGAGGTCCTGAGGGAGAAGAAAGCACCTCTTATGGCTACTAACAAATAAAGTCTGTATAATATTAAACTGGCTTCGTATTCTGTCTTCTCAATAGAGGCAGGTTTACTTTTTTAATTCAAATTATAACTTAAGCAGAATGCTGGTTTTTATTTTAACAATTATCACTTTGAATACCGATTGGTAAAAGAGAAAGGTGAATATAATTTTACAGCATTAAATAAACTATGAAAAACTAAGCATATCCGTGGCAAAAATTTGTATCAAAATCATCTGGAAATTTAAAATTCACCATTAACGAGTTTTAGCTTTCCCATTGGGTTTGTGCTTCATTTGAAAAGTTTCAGGAGTTTCGGAGAGTTAACTAAAGGCAATACAGTGACACTAGAATCCAAACACAAGCGCATACAAACATTAACCCAAAATGGATCGTGGACCTTAACATAAAGCCCAAGATTATAAAATCTATGGAAGAAAAGGCAGGAAAGACTGTGACCCCGAGTGAGGCTCACACACCACAAGCACAATCCACAAAGGAAAACACAAGAAGATGAAAAATAAAAAACTACATCAAAGTTTAAACCTCTCTCTCAACGCTAACATTAGGACTACACGAAGCCACAGACATCTATGTGATAAAGAATTTATATTCTTTGCACAAAGATCTCTCAAAATTCATTAAAACAAATTTTAAAAAACACTTAAACGACACAAAAGACAACACAGAGACAAGGCGCCTGGGGTTACGACCCCTGGAGAACGGCCTCCGGCACCCCGAGGCCCCAGCGCACGGCTGCTGGCGCAGCGCACAGAGCAAGGCCACAGAGCAGGGGCGGCGGGGGCGCGAGGGCGCGGGGGACGCGGCGCGGGGGCGGCGGGGGACGCGGGGCGCGGGGGCGTGCGGGGGCGGCGGGGGACATGGGGGCGGCGGGGACGCGGGGGCGGGCGGACGCGGGGGCGGCGGGGAGGCGGGGCGGCGGGGGACGCGGGGCGGCGGGGGACGCGGGGGCGTGACGCGGGGGCGGCGGGGGACGCGGGGGCGGCGGGGACGCGGGGCGGCGGGGCGGCGGACGCGGGCGGCGGGGCGGCGGGGCGGGCGAGCGGGGGCGGCGGGGCGCCGGGGCGCGCGGGGGCGGCGGGGACGCTGGGGCGCGGGGCGGCGGACGCGGGGGCGGCGGGGGGCGCGGGGCGCGGGGCGGCGGGGGCGGCGGGGCGCGGGGCGCGGGGCGGCGGGACGCTGGGCGGCGGGGACGGCGGGCGGGGCGCTGGGCGGTGGCGGGGCGCGGGGCGGCGGGGACGCGGGGGGGCGGGGACGCGGGGCGGCGGGGACGCGGGCGGCGGCGGGGGCGCGGGGCGGCGGGGACGCGGGGCGGCGGGGCGGCGGGGGCGGCGGGGCGCGGGGGCGGCGGGGCGGCGGGGACGCGGCGCGGACGGCGGCGGGGACGGGGGGCGGCAGGGACGCGGGGCGGCGCGCTCTCCCCTGCCCTGCCGGCCCCGCCCCGCACACCGGACGCAGAATCCCCGCGGGGCCCAGCAGCTCGGCCCCCAGGAACACGGGCCGCCCCGTGACCACGCGGCCGGACAAGGACCTGCACACAGACGGTCACAGACGTCAAACAGTGTCAACACGGAAACAAGCCTGACGGCCGTCCACTGACACATCACACACACGTGCCACGGCCACAGAGCGAACGCTCGGCTGTAAAGAGTTATCACGTAAGGGGCGCCTGGGGGGCTCGGTCGGGTGAGGGTCTGACTTCGGCTCAGGTCATGATCCCGCGGTCCGTGGGTTCGAGCCCCGCGTCGGCTCTGTGCTGACAGCTCGGAGCCTGGAGCTGCTTCAGTCTGTGTCTCCCTCTCTCTGCCCCTCCCCACTTGCACTCTGTGTGTCTCTCTCTCTAAAATAAACAAACGCTAAAACAAAAAAAAGGTATCAAGGATACATAAACCTTGATAACATTATGCTAAGTGAAGAAGACACAGAGATAAATGCTACATATTGTACGAATCCCACTTAAATGAAAAGGCCAGAATGGGCAGTTCCGGAGTCACAGAAAGTAGTTAGCGATTCCAGCGCCTGCGAGAAGGGAGGAATGTAGAGTCACTGCCAATGGCACAGGGTTTCCTTCTGAGGTGACAAAAATGCTCTGGAATTAAAAAAATTGGTGACATTGGGGCACCTGGGTGGCTTAGTCGGTTAAGCATCCGACTTTTGCTTAGGTCATGATCTCGCAGTTCGTGGGTTCGAGCCCCGCGTCGGGCTCTGTGCTGACTGCCAGCTCAGGCCCTGGAGCCTATTTCAGAGTCTGTGTCTCCCTCTCTCTCTGACCCTCCCCTGCTCATGTTGTCTCTCTCTCCTAGAAATAAATAAAACATTTAAAAAAAAAAATTGGTGACAGTGGGGATAAGCACCAGGTGTTACATGGAAACCAACTTGATGATAAACTATTTGTAAAAAAAAAAGTGACAAATGCACAACTATGAACACCCTAAAAATCACTGAATTGAACACTTTAAGTGGGTACAGGATACAGACTGTATCGCAATAAAGGTGTTAAAAAAAACCACTTCTGTCAACCTATATCAGAAAGAGAGTATCTCAAACCGATGCTGTACACCTGAAACTAATACTATGTCACTTCAACAAAAAAAATTTTTAAACGAACATGTGTGATATATACATCTATAGGAATATTCAGCCACACACACACACACACACAAAAGAACAAAATCCCAACATTTCCAACAACAACAGCATTAAGAACATGGGAAATAATATGCGCCCCCTTGCAGGCTGGACTCAGAGCTGGGGACAGTGAGCGCAGCTGGCCAGGCGCGCGCCTTACTCTTCAGGAAACCAGACTGTGAAATCCTTAGAGACAGGACAACTGCCATGGCACCTAGCAGAGAGCAGACGTCAGAGCTCACTGGATGCGAGGTGCTGGATGTTTTATAGGTTCCTACTTTACTAAGTCCCAACTATAATCCCATGAGGCAGTTATTCTTACTAAAATAGGGGTTTATATATGATGAATCAACTAGTTCTGAGGAGCTTTCATTAATTTAATAAAGACATACAGTCATTAACAAGCAGAGCTGAAATTCAAATTTAGATCTGATTCTAATACTTTGTATGGAAGTGGAATGGAAAAAGGTAAACCATGAAAAAATAAAAACATAGTCACATGAATAATCTTTATGATAAGAAAGTATGACTACACAGTAAGTTATTTCTAATAAGTTTAAATTTAAAAAAAAGACATTTGTGAAAATATTCAATATAGCAGCACCTGAAATATGAAGATGTTTGAAATGACCCAAGACTTGTAAAAATGCCCCAAAGCAAAAGTACTGAAAGACAGAAATACTATTCAGATAGTATACTTACCAAAAGAAAGTAAATCTATGTCATTTTTTCTTGCTCGTTTTATCCACCCATAAGAACAATTTTCAAAGTGGAGTGAATAGAGGAAATATTAAGGTAAGAAAAGTAGTCATTTTTTGTAAGGTAACTCTCCAGTCAAATCAAATCATAATCTGGTAACAGACGCTGTCTGTCCGTAAACGCGGGAACTTAATCAGCATAAGGGGACTGTCACAAACGGTGGACAGGCAGTATACTGCCTAATATTCTGCAAAGTGAAAAGAATGGATTCTGAAATCTGTTTCAGAGGTCACTCCCTGCTAAGACTAAAAGAGATTATTAGACAGCTGGTTTGAAAACCATTAGATACTGCCACAGCTGTTCCAAACAGGTCGTGTAAACCATTTTCTGAAGGCTTTTCTGGCCTGGATAATAATGTAGGATATTTATTATCAGCAAAGTTTACCAAAAAAAATCTCATATCCTATAAATGCGACAGATCTATGGTGATTCAAATACATTTATTAACAGGTTAAAAAGTGTACAGTCAGATGGCTTTCTATGCTTCATACTGACATGAACGACTCCAGAGATGGCCTCATTAACCACGTTACACAAATCAGATGATATACCACATACTCAGTCAACATGCTTCCCAGACTTATTTACACAGGGCCAAAAAAAGCAGTTGAGTGTAAAGATGACAAAATCAAGAAAGAGAAAAAGTCTGGAATAAGGGTACAAGTGAACACTAGATTAAAGCAAAGATAAAGGTTCACAATCATTGATTTAGATTTACTTCAGTTTAAAAACTCAAGAATTCCTCAAGCAAAAAATGTCAAGGTTTCAACTGACTACAAACTCAACAATCTTTAAAAAAAAGAACTAAACTGATCTTAAAGGATGTTAAAAGAAGTACATTACATTTACAAAGAAGTTCTATTATCCAGAATATAATGCTTAGTTTTGATTTTTAAAGTTTATTTTGACAGAAAGAGGCAGGGGGAGAGAGGGACAGAGAGAATCCCAAGCAGATTCCACGCTCAGTGCAGAGCCCGTCATGGGGCTTGATCCCACGTGAGATGGCGCCCTGAGCTGAAATAAAGAGTTGGACGGACACTTAATCGACTGGGTCACCCAGGCGCCCCTATTATGCTTAGCTCTGAACACCATGTACACATGATGCTGACAGGCCAGAGTGGGCCAGAAGGATGACAACAAAATAATGGATCTGGCACCCACAAGACCCAGAGGAAAAGCATTAAGGAAAGCGACAGAGATTCGAACATGAAGGACAGTCTCTGCCTTCAAGGAGCGCATAGTCCTGTAGTACAGACAGACAGAAACTAACAAATGCAATATACTGTTCATCAGTGGGTGATACAAAGACGTAGACATACCACACCAGAGACTCACAGAAAGACTTGTACTTTCTCAGAAAAAAAGGAAGTCTTCGCTAAAAAAATAACTTGTAAGCTGACATCCGAAAGGTACTTATTATATTAACATATGTTTACTCAACAATACTAATAAGAGTTAACATGACCACTTATTTCGTACCAGCCACTGTGGAGCAGCCAGGACCTCTGCCCTCGGGCAGTTTAGGATTTAACGAGAGGCACACATGAAGCAGGAGTATCAGCGATGTGAGAGCAGTTCGGGAGCACGTACAGGTGCCAGGGAGCACTCGGCGAGAGCACAGCAGGCACGTGGGGCAGTGGAGGAAGGCTCGGAGTGCAGAGACCCGTGGAGGGAAGATGGGTTCTGAACAGAAGGCCTCGAGTTAAAGCAAAGAGCACGGCTTATCCAGAAACTGGTATTTCGTTCTACTTGGAACACAGTCTGGGAGGAAGAGCACCTAGAAAGGAGGCTGGAGGTCTGAGCCAGCGCCATGTCATGCGCCATGTCATGCGAGCCTTTCAACAACAGTGAAGACTGAATTCATCCTAATGACTGTAGTTAGTGAAGGATTTTTAGCAGAGAAGGGACAGGATGACATCTGTGTTGTAGAGGACTTCAGGCCCTCTGGGAGATTAGATCAGAAATGCTGCAGGCCTGAACGGGGATCTAAGGAGACGTGTGAAGAGGCGGCTGTACTCAGGACATCTAGGTCCCCTAGTATCCCATTAGGACCCGGGGACTCAGTATGAGGCACGATGGCATCAGGGAAGTCAGGTGTCATCATTCCCAAACTTCCTGCTCAAGCCTCTAGATGTGTGGTGAGATGACTCAGAGACGAGAAATACTAAGAAAGAAACGGTTTTGTTTTATTTGGGGGTGAACGAGGGAAAAGGGGGAGGGAGGAGTTAAGGTATAAATGATGGTCTGTGGGACCTACAAGCAGAAGTGCCAGTTGGCACTTAGACAGAAGGAGTGGCCACGATGGCAGCCCAGGAAGACCCTGAACTTACGTCCCGCAGACACACGTACGGCAGCGCCTCCTAAAGGCCCCTCGAGGACAGACTCTACAGCTTCGCACGACGACGGGTGGAGGGACCACACGCAGGACGAGAGCCTGAGACACGGTAATGACGGGAAACGACCCCACCACTCCAACCGCAGTAGGGAGAGATGGCACCGAGGAGCCACGTGCAAATTCACCCACCAGGGCTCACAACTAAAATCCCACAACCATTCAAAGAGAAGAATGACTATGGAAGTGGAGCAAACTCATTTGTTCAGCACATGGGCTACACGGTGGAGGAGCTTCTGGAAAGCTCTCCAGAGACGCAGACACTGACAGGCACCACTGTGCACGTCCCCCCTTCACCTTGGTAGTGCAGACAGGAGCGGGCCCAGGCGCTCTAACCGGCCTGCTGACTCGGCGAGCCCTGGGCCCCAGCCCACGCCTACCACGGGTCCAGCCGTCCAACTCGGGCTGCCCCAGCACAACACACACAGGGAAACTCCCAGCCTGCGCCCACTACAGCTCCATCTCCATCTGTCCAGCCAAGGCAACATGGGGGCGAAGCAGCCGGGCACCCCACCCATCTGGCCAGGGAGCCCCGGGGAGTGATGCAGCTGGCACCCACCCCAGCTCCAGCCATCCCACCAGGGGAGCCCAGCACAGAGAAGCCCAGGACCTTCCAGGCCACATCAGAGTCAGCTCCAACTGTCCTGTGAGGGTGGCCTTGGTACAAAGCAGCCCAAGATGCCCCAGTGGGTGCCTGCTCCAGAAAGCCAAAGCCATCGGGCACATGACTTCTATCCCGGGGGAAAGTCCCACACAAGGCCACTCCTTCAGAGAGGTAGCCCTTTCGCCTAATTCACAGAAACAAACACAGAAAGCCAAGTAAAATGAGGAGACAGAGGAATATGCTCCAAACAAAAGAACAAAAGCGAACAGCAGAAAACAAACTAAAGAAAACAGGAGATAAGTAATCTACTTGATAAAGAGGTCAAAGTCACTGTCATAAAGGACTAGGAAGAAGAGTGCATGAACTCAGTGAGGACTTCAACAAAGTAATAGGAAATATGAAAAAGAACCCATCAGAGTTGAAGAATACACTAACTGAAGTGAAAAACACACCAGAGGGAGTCAGTGGTGGGTTAGAGGCTGCAGGAGACCAGTTCAGTGATCCGGAAGACCGGACAGCAGAAAGCACCCAGGCTGAACAGCACATAACTAACGAAGCAAGCAATAAACAATGAGGACAGGCTAAAGGAGCCCTGGGACGATATCAAGCAAAAAAACACTTATGTTGCAGGGGTCCGGGAGGAGAAAGAGCAAAACCTTGGCAGAAGGTTTGGCAGAAAATTTATTTGAAGATATAAAAGCTAAAACTGTCTCTAAACAGACATCCATGTCCAAGAAGCAAGAGAGCCCCAAACAAATGAAGCCGAAGAGGGGTCCACCCTAAGACACACAACAGTAAAATGTCAGAAATTAAAGACAGAGAATCTCAACAGCAGCGAGAGAAAAGCAACGAGTTTCATAGCAGGGAAACCCCGTAAGGCTATGAGCTGACTGTCCAGGAGAACCCCTGCAGACCAGAGCGGGTGGCAGCAAATGTTCAAAACCTACAAGGAAGCACACTCCACCACGCAAGGCTGCCATTCGGAACTGAAGGAGAGACAAAGCTTCCCAGACAAACAAAAGTTAGGGCAGCTCCTCACCAATGAACCAGCGGCCCTACAAGAAACGGTAAAGGAAAAAAGACCATACCTAGAAGAAATTATAACACACACAAAAAAATTTCACTCATAAAAACATAGTAGAGATAGTAGTTCAATTACTTACAAAGAAAGTTACAAGACAAAAGTATTTATTTTATAAAGTATTAGTCAAGGGGACTCCATTAGAGAATGTAAAATAGAACAACATACGCATAAAACAGTAGTGGGCAGTAAAAAATGCAGTCCTTTTAGCAGGCACTCAAACTTAAGCGACCATCGGCTTAACACAGACTGCTATATACTTAGATGTTACCTATGTACCTCATGCTAACCACAAACCAAAAACCTGTAACAGGACAAACAAAAAACAGAGAGAGAAAGACAAGCATAACTATACTCAAGAAACTCATCAATCACAAAGAAAAAGAGCAAGAGAAGAAAGGAACAGAGAAAAACTACAAAAACAATGAGAAAACAAGTAACGGGCGCCTGGGTGGCTCAGTTGGTGTGTCCAACTTCAGCTCAGGTCATGATCTCACAGTTCGTGGGTTCGAGCCCCGCGTCAGGCTCTGTGCTGAACTCTTGCTCAGGGCCTGGAGCCTGCCTTGGATTGTGTGTCTCCTTCTCTCTGCCCCTCCCCTGCTCACGCTCTGTCTCGCTCGCTCCCTCTCTCAAAAATAAAGAAATAAATGTAAAAAAATTTTTTTTAATAAAAAAAGAAAACAAGTAACAAAAGGCAGTAAGTACATACCTATCAATAATTAAATGTAAATAATCTAAATGTTCCAATCAAAACATAAGGCTGACAGAATGGATAAAAAAAAAAAAAACAAGATCCATCAATAAGCTGTCTATAAGAGACTTGCTTCAGAAAATACAGAACAAAAGGGAAGGCACGGAAAAAGATAACCTATGCAAATGGAAGGCAAAAAAAAAGCCAGGGTATCAACACTTAAATTAGATGAGACAGACCTCAAAATAAAAATAAAATAAAATATAAAGACTGTAACAAAAGACAAGGGCATTGCATAATGACAAAAGGAACAGTCCAACAAAAGTATACAACAAACATCTATGCACCCAATACTGGAGCACCTAAATATATAAACGTAAACATGTACACAGACGAAAAGACGTAATATGGTAACAGTAGGGGACACCCAACTTACATCAATGGAAAGTACGGAAACTGTGTCTTTGAACGAGACAGCAGACCAGATGGACCTAACAACGTTCAGAACATTCCATCCAAAAACAACATTCTTTTCAAGTGCACATGTAGCATTCTCCAGGACAGGCCACCAAAAAGGTGTCACCAAACTGAAGAGTAAAATCGGGGGTGCCTCGGTGGCTCAGTCGGTTGAGAGTCTGGCTTCTGCTAAGGTCATGACCACACGGCCTGTGAGTTCCAGCCCCGCGTCGGGCTCTGTGCTGCCAGCTCGGAGCCTGGGGCCTGTTTCGGAGTCTGTGTCTCCCTCCCTCCCTCTCCCCGCCCCTCCCTTGCTTATGCTCTTATCTCTCAAAAATAAAAATTTTTTTTAAAAATTTAAAAAACCAAAAAAAGGATGATTCACCATGATGAAGTTAGATTTAATTTATTCTGGGGATGGTCCAACATCCTCAAATCAATCCACGTGACACATATTAACAAAATGAATCAAGGATGAAAATTGTCATGATTGTCTCAACAGATGCAGAAAAAATTCTGACAAAATTCAACATCTGCTCATGATAAAAACTCTTACAAAAGGGAGTCTAGAGGGAACATACCTCAACATAATAAAGGCCATATACGATAAACCCACAGGCATCATCCTCAACAGTAAAAACCTGAGAGCTTTTCCACAAAGATCAGGAGCGTGGCAAGGACGGCCCCTCTCAGCACTCTCATCCCAGCCACAGCAACCAGGCCAGAAAGAAAAGGCATCCAAACTGGTAGGAAAGAAGTAAAGCTCACATCGGAGGATGACATGACACTATACACAGAAAACCCTAATGATTCCACCCAAAAAAAGCAGGAGTTTCGGCAAAGTGAGAGTGATTCGGGAGCACGTACAGGTGCAAGGGAGCACTCGGCGAGAGCACAGCAGGCACGTGGGGCGGTGGAGGAAGGCTCGGAGTGCAGAGACCGGCAGAGGTCAAACTATCACAATGAATGGATTCCAAAAATCAGTATGTACACATTGGTTACGTTTCTATACACTAATATAAAAAAGTAGCAGAGCGAGGAATTAAGAAAACAATTCCATTTATAATGGTACCAAAAAGAATGAAATGCCTAGGAATGAACTTAACTAAGAAGGTGAAAGACATATACTCTGAAAATTTTTAAACACTGATGGAAGACCTACCATGCTCACAGACTCTCCAAAGACTCAATGCAATCCTATCAAAATACCAAAAGTAATTTTCACGGAACTAAAACAAATAATCTTAAAATCTGTAAGGAACCACAAAAGACCCATAACCGCCAAGCAATCTTGAGAAAGAACAACAAAGATGGAGGTAACACAATCCCAGATTTCAAGATCAATAATAATCAAAAAGTGTATTAATGGCACAAAAGAGAGACACAGATTGATGAAACAAACCAGGAGGCCCAGAAAGAACCCTATGCTGCTGTCGTCTACGATAAAGGAAGGAAGATCATGCAATACGGAAAAGACAGTCTTTTTAATAAATGGTGTTGGGAAACCTGGACAGTCACATGTCAAAGAATGAACCTAGACCACTTTCTTACACAAAGATAAACTCAAATGGATTAAAGACCTAATGTAAGACCTGAAACTATAAAATTCCTAGCAGAAAACAGGTAGTAATCTCTCTGACATAAGCTCCAGCAACATTTTTCTAGATCTATCTCCTCAGGCGAGGAGATAGAAAAATAAAAAAGCAAAATCGGAAATATAAAAAAGCAAAAATAAACTGGGACTACACCAAGATAAAAAGCTTTCGCACAGCAAAGGGAACCGTGAACAAAACACAAAGGCAATCTACTGAACGGGAGAAGACATTTACAAAGGATATACCCTATAAGGGGTTAGTATCCAAAATACATAAAGAACTTAACACAATTCAACATCAAAAATACAAATAACCCAATTAAAAACAGCTCCTCTGAGCTGACGAGACACTTTTTCAAAGATATACGGAAGGTCAAAGACACATGAAAAGATGCTCAACGTTACTAACCATGTGAAAAATGCAAATCAAAATCACAATGAGATAGCACCTTATACTTGTCAGAATGGCTAGTATTGAACAATGACAAATAACAAGTGCTGGCAAGGATGTGGAGAAAAAAGCACCCTCAAGCACTGTTGGTGGGAATGTAAATTGGTGCAGCCGCTCTAGAAAAACAGTACAGAAGTTCCTCAAAACATTAAAAATAGAAAAACCATACCATCCAGTAATCTGCTACTGGGTATTTACCCAAAGAAAATGAAAACACTAATTCAAAAAGATATACGCACCCCTATGTTTACTGCAGTACATTTACAACAGCCCAGATACGGAAGCAACCTAAATGTCCACTGACCAATGAACGGATAGAAGATGCAGTTATATATACAATGGAACACTATTCAGCTATTAAAAAGGATGGATTTTTCCCATTTGTGACAACATGGACAGACAGAGGGTGTGTTATGCTAAGTGGAATAAGTCAGACAAATATCACATGATTTCACTTATATGTGAAATAAAAAAAAAATTTAAAAAAACACAGAAAAAGACCCATCAATACAGAGAACCGGGGGTTGCCGGAGGGGAGTGGAAGAATGGGCAAAAAGGGTGGAGGAGTAGAAGGCACAGGCTTCCGGTAACAGAATGAGTAAATCACGGGGATAAACGGCACAGCACAGGAAACGGGACAGTCAGCAGTATCGTCACAGAGCCGGGGGGTGAGAGGGCAGCCGCATCTGTGGCGGGCAGAGCACAACACACAAGACTGTGGCGTCACAGGGTGTACGCCTGCAGCTAACGGAACATCGTGTGCCGACTATGCTTCAGTTTAAGAAGAAGAGCAGGCAGCTGGACGTAGCCAGGACTAGACGGCATGATGCAACGAGGACGCAGGGGACCCACACGAGCGGCTAACGCGATGGGCTGTGGAGTCCAAGCGGGTCAGGAGAGCAGTCAAGACAGGACACGCGGAGAGCGAACACACAGAGGGACCTAAGGGCCAGAGCACCTGATAAGCCACCTGAGAAAGTCTGAGTAAAGAGCAAAGGAAGTTCTTGTTAGAGAATAAAATGTCTGAATTTGTGATTTCGAAAGTAAAGCAGCTCTTAGTGCTATCAAGGTACAACAGCCCCGGGAAAGATACTTAAAAGTGGAGAGAGGAGGGCCCTGGTGCTACAGGAAAGTCGCCAGACGGGCAGGAAGGGCGGGCAGGCAGGCAGGCGGGCATGAGCCGGCACGGTACTCAAGGGAATTGCAAGTAGCCCGACGAAACCTGAGCGGGGTCGAGACGAGGAGGGAGAGGGAGAGCCAGGTCACGGGAGTCGTATCTGAAACGCAACTGCTCAGGATGAGAACGGTCTCCTGAAGGACTGAAGGGCGGTCAGATTTTTTAAAAATCCGTTCTAGGAAACACAAAGGGTAGAAGATACAGGGAAGCAGATTTCAAACTAAAAGAGAATGCTGTAATGACTAATGATTACAGAAATCGGTTGTCTTAAAAATGACTAATTACTGGAAATGTTTACGCAAAACTCCGTGCTGATCTGCCTACAGTGCTGTGGGCAGAATCCAACAGGAGACCAGAAGCTCCTTCCAAGTCCACGAGGCCAGTACGAGAGCAACGGCGGTACTTACCAGCTCTACGCCTATTACTCCCGCGCCAATGACAACCATCCTTTCTGGAACTTTTTTTAAAGACAAGGCACCTGTAGATGACACTATTGTATCTTCATCAATCTATAATAAAATATATACAATCAAAATTATTTGGAAAAACGTACTGGTATGTAAATGAGCTCACAAAACATACTAAGACATTTACTTGTTTTGAGGTACCTATGACTCCTATCCTTATGCTCAATTTTAACAAATCCCATTACAAATGCTCACTTAAAATTTCAGCATTTGGCATTTCGAAACAAAATGGTCAATTTTAACTTTATAATGAATTCAAGTCTATCTTAATAGGAAATGTTCGACTTCTGGTCAAAATCACTGAAGAATAAAGACCATTTCCCAAAGCTGTCAACATATGGTATTTCAGTTAGAAATTCCCCAAAGTTCGTAAACAGCATGAATAAAGTAGTTTATAAAACATCTTCCTGAAGGAAGCTTATAGCAGTTGTAAAAAGCATACCGTGATTCCAGGGAAAGGAGTAACTTCTGAACCTGTAGCTATAAGAATATTCTTTGTATCAATAACTTGAGAGCTGCCATCGGCTTTCGTAACGGTGACCTGGTTTTTGCCTGTTATCTTTCCATATCCATTTACATGAACAACCTTTAATAAAATATTCATAGATTCATGAAGTTTAAAATGATTTTGCAATTAAAAGACATGATTACGGGCGGGGGAGTCCTCTATTAAACAGTACGCCCATCTGGGCGCCTGGGGGGCTCAGTCAGTTGACCGTCTGGCTTCTGCTCAGGTCATGACCACATGGTCCATGGGTTCGGGCCCGCACTGGGTCTGTGCTAACAGCTTGGGACCTGAAGCCTGTTTCGGATTCTATGTGTCTCTCTCTCTTCCTCCCTCCCCTGCACGCTCTCTCTCAAGAATAAACATTACCAAAAAAAAAAAAAAAAAAGATTTAAAAACTAATACACCGAGTACAAAATGCCTCCTTGCTTAGTAAGGTTACACACGGAGCAGCAAAATATTTGTTATACATGTCAGGGGACTCTATTTCAGGCTAGCACAGTTCTAAATTATGTAAATATCCCCAGCAGGGAAAACAAAATTGGTGTCCCCGGGTGACTCAGTCAGTTAAACGACTGACTGCAGCTCAGGTCATGATCTCATGGTTCAGGGGTTCAAGCCCTCAGTCAGACTGTGCTGACAGCTCAGAGCCTGGAGCCGCTTCGGGTTCTGCGTCCCCATCTCCCTTCACCCCTGGCCAACTTGCGCTCTGTGTCTCTCTGTCAAAAATAAGTATTAAAAAAATAAGAGTAAGTACCCCCAGCACCAAATTCTAAGGACCTCACTCTATCAGCATAAAGTAACGCTTCGTGTGTACATAGCGTAAAGTAGGCATCTGCACATTAAAACACTGACCTTGTTCTGTTTGAATAAGTGGGCGATCCCACCAGTTAAAGCTTTTACCGCTGTACTCTTCTGTTCCATCATCTTCTCTAAATTCAAGCGAACTTCAGACACTGTAATTTGTTAAATAAATCTTTAGTCCTTAGCTAAATTCTTGAAGCAATGTGATATTTTTCACTAATCAGGTCTAGAAAACTTCAGCTTAATGCTTACAGAACTGTAAAAAAGGCAGTGTTAAAAGTCCTCACGCAGTAGCTGCTGTAATAATCATAGCTCACAAGCAGGCCAGCAGCAACACATCGCAGTACATAAAACTTAGCCAACATCGTAAAAAGTGCACCTTTGGGGAAAAAGCAGTCCAAAACACACATTACATCCCACTGTGGCAACATACTCATTCTCAAAACACTTTATGATGATTTTAAGTCTGGATGAGAATTAGACAGAGATGGCAAAGTAAAACATCAGCTGAAATTTTAAATAAAAACAATTTCATGAGACAAAAACAAAAATACTCATCTGAAAACTTTAAATATAGAAACTTAATATAAATGAGTTTAAGCAACCGGATTTAATCCCTCATTTAGGGGGGCCTGGGTGGCTCAGTCTGTTAAGTGTCCCACTTCAGCTCAGGTCATGATCTCACAGTTTATGGGTTCGAGCCCCACGTTGGGCTCCACACTGCAGAGGATGCTTGCAATTCTCTCTCTCCCTCTCTCTCTGATCCTCTACCACTTGCGTGTACTTTCTCTCTCCCAAAATAAATAAACAAAAAAAATCCCTCATTTAACTCATAATTCTGAAGCAACAATAGAAGAAAACAAAGCAGCTCAACTCAAGAGAACTTTAGAAGACAGGCATCTTAGCAATGCACATATGCGACCATCCTATATCTCAGAGACGAGCACACAGAGACCCTGAGAGATCTGATTTACCTGAGGTCACAGAGCTAAAATAAGAAGCTTTGCCTACAATGCAGGTCTCTTGACTAACTCTGTTTCTTCTTTCCTGAGTCAGGAAAGTGGGTTTTGAGTCTCCCTGTCATCTACTCTGATAACGCTTGCTTTAGTGCGTATGTATCCCCTCTGTCCCCACTGGACGGCCTACTACGGCCCATTCTTTCAGAAACTGCTGCAACAAATGAGTGAAGGAAAAATGATTATCCCTCCACACCCACTGGTATGTTTAAGTACTTCCCAGAACAGACTACCCTTCTGGATGGGTCGGTCAACAACTGGTGAGAAAGGATGAGATGAAAACAATCCAGAAAAAAAGGCAGGAGACAAGACGTGCCGACGTGAAACGGAACCCCCTCCTTCACATCGGGCTGCACCCCGCACTCTCTCTCCTTTGTTCCCGCCGCTGCCGAACGGCCGGGCAGACCTTCCTTCCTCCCATGCCACCCGCCACAGTGCTCAGGAGTCCAGCGCCAACGCCCACCCCGAGATCTCCAGGTTTCAGAAAAATTACCACTGCCTCTTCACACACACACACACACACACACACAGCAGACCTCATACAAAAGTTGTCAAAGGAACCGATGTCATAGTAGAAATCTGGATTTAAGCCTTAAGTAAATCTCTTTACATTTCTAATATCTTTTTACTCTTTCCTCAATGAAACACGTACTACGCACTCATTACACACACAGAAGTCTTTAGCCAGAAGAGTCAAGTCAAATGTGGCTGGTATTATTGCTAAATATGAGAGGTATACTTACTTTCAATTCCTCTAGATGCAAAATCTTTTCCATGGGCCAAATGGTAATAATGAGAGTTATTTAATAAAGCCTAAGTAGATAAAATGATCAAATGTTATAAGACTATATACAATAAAAAAGCACTTAAGAAAGGACATCCCCTACATGCAACAGTACAAAGAACTACAACAATTCAGTTTCTGTTCTTATGTAATTATTCTAAGTCAAATAATAATGACATAATGTTCAACTATCGGGAATGAAAAACAAAAACATCTTTACTTTCTTTAAAAGCAAAGGAATAAGTACACTCTTCAGGAGGCAGGTGAAAATGGTAGTCACGTCTACATCCATCAAGCACCTGAAACAAGAATTTACTACCTATGAGCTGTTTTGCTGGTAAAGGAGAATTAAAGAGATACCACAGGACATCGGAGTCTGTTTGAATGGAAAGGCTAAGGGACCCCAAGACAAAGAAGCGATTTCAGGAATGCACGGTGGACTCGCGACAGCACTGCTGAAGCTTTACCAGGGAGAACATGTTTTGTATCAACCCCGCTTGCTTATTTTTTAGTGACTCTATGAGTCTAATATTCTAGTCTTAAAACATCCTTCTAGTTGGTGGCTAACGAAAGAAATCTTTGCCCTGTACGAAACACACGCTCACCTTAGAAGGAATACAACCAACGTTCAAGCACGTTCCCCCAAGTGTTTCATTTTTCTCAACGCACACTGTCTGCAACCAAAGAAGATATTATTTAACTGCATGTAGCCTACAGTGTTTCCGGTCCCTAAAATTCCCATTTATCTGACTTAATTCTTCTACAAAACAAGTTACTGAAGCTGTGTTTGTGAGAATGAAATACGGAGTCCCTTAAAATTTCTCATCTGAGTAACACTAAATGCAGGCTAACCCAAAAGTGAATTATTCTAAAAGACATTTTCGTTTAACATTACCAAACACATGCTCTGAGTTCTATTACTGTAGCTTCAAAGTGAAATTAGAAGCCAAACGTTCGAGTATCGTGGGGAGGTGAATCATGGACTTCACTATTTCATGAGACTACCACAACCGAGTAATACTCTTCATTCGTCTCGGGCCTAAATATACTTTATAGAATAAAAACACACTTACCACTATTACTTAGGTGCAAAGTATTCTGTGAATATGATCAACTCTTGCCAAATAAAAATAAACCCGTCCCGCGTCTGCTCTAACCCTTACCTTGAAGCCCAGCTGGGCAGCTTTAATAGCGGCAACATACCCTCCGGGGCCAGAACCGATCACTGTGACATCAGCATCGACTGCAATAAAAGCAAATGGATATAAACAGTGAACTGCTTAATACTGACCAAAAACAGAACATTAAAAAAAAAAATCTGATACTTTAAGCCTCCAAGAAAGTACAAAGAACTAGTTTTTCTATACAGTACTATTTTATTCCTAGGTACTTAACGTTCTTTGATGTCAACTAAAAATGGCATTTTTAAATTTAATATTCTATTTGCTCATTGCGACATATGGGAAATGCAACTGAGTCCTATATCCACTGTATCGACTGACCGTTTTACTTAGTAACAACAAGACAGGCTTTCAGGGACTTCGGAGGACACGTCTGTATGAGGGAAACAACTTTGGAATCCGACATACTTGGCCTCAAACCTCAGCTCTAACATGTATTAGTTGTGTAACCCACTGTCTTAATTTTTCTGTCATAAAGGAAATAACACTGCTTTAAATGACAAATGTTAGGATTAAATTTTGTATATGTCTTACTACTGTCAATAAATTTAAGAACGATTCCACCCTTCACAGGTACTGTACTTGAGATACAAGGAGAAAAATCAGCTTCCCTGTAATACACGGCAAACATGTTTTGAACGTTATTTGAATCCTGATAAATTTCAAACAGTCTATGATAATAGGCTAACCAGAACATTAAACGAACTACTCCAGACATTTACCAAAGATAGAAAATTGGAAATTAACTTCGATCAGCAGCCTTAGTAATATAATAATTATAATACAATTATTCTCACTATTCCCAAGCTAACTTCAAATAAAACTACACTGGCTTTAAGAGTTAGGAGACATGAGGCGCCTGGGGGCTCAGTCAGTTAAGCGTCCAACTTCAGCTCAGGTCGTGATTTCACGTTTCATGGGTTCGAGCCCTGCATCAGGCTCTGTGCTGATGGCTAGTTCAGAGCCTGGAGCCTGTCTTCGGATTCTGTATCTCCCCCTCTCTCTCTGACCCTCCCCTGCTCACGCTGTCTCTCTCAAAAATAAATAAAAACATTAAAAAAAAAAAAAAAAGAGGAGACAGTCTCTCTTCTCCTCCTCTTCCACTGTCCTTACAACTCCAAACATTTAGCAGTTTATACCACGTTTTCACATCTATTAATCTGTTGGATGATCAGAACTCCCTCTGAAGAGGGTAAAGACGGCATGTAACTGACACTTCACAGATCAGAAACACCAGGTGCAGAGAGGTCAAGTAACTTGCCCAAGGTCACCTAGCGAGTGAGTGGCAGAGACAAAATCCAAGCTTTTTGCCTCGATTGCCAATGGTCATTCCATTATTCAACAGTATTCTATTCCTCAATTTCAGCTATCATAAACTACAACCCTGAGAGCAATATTCCAGCTTTATCATTATTAGATATCTAACCTTAGGAGAGTCATTTAACCTGCTTCACTTCATCTTCAGGTTCTCTAATTGCAAAATAAAGACCACAAAGAACCCACTTCATAGGGTCATAATACAAAATAAAATATGTAAATAGCTTAGCAGAGTACTTGGAGCACGCATAATTAGCATGTGCTCTATGGCAGTTACATTCTGACCTCTGAGAACGGCAATCTTAACTTCTGGTCGTCCCCTCCGCGAGAAAACACTCCCCCCACCACAGGATGGGAATGCTAGTATCATCAAAAATCTTTGGCGGGACTGAAAAGAAACACAGAACCTGTGTGTTGAAAGACAACTAAGAAGTTATCCGGGGCGCCTGGGTGGCTTAGTCGGTTAAGCGTCCGACTTTCGCTTAGGTCATGATCTCACGGTTCGTGGGCTCGAGCCCCGCGTCGGGCTCTGTGCTGACTGCCAGCTCAGAGCCTGGAGCCTGTTTCAGTCTGTGACTCCCTCTCTCTCTGACCCTCCCCTGCTCACGCTGTCTCTCTCCCCTGTTCACGCTGTCTCTCTCTCTCTCCTAGAAATAAATAAAACGTTTAAAAAAAAAAAAAAAAAAAGAAGTTATCCAACCCACAAACCCATAAATCTAAGAATCCTTCCTACTGAATAAATAAAAAGTACTGATTCTCCTTGGTTATATCAGATGATAATAAGGATTACTCAGTACATGAAAAAAATGTATAGCCATTTTAATACACAAGAAAAGTAGTGCTGCAATTCTCACTGACGCACTTGCGCTCTTTGGCTGCGCGGTCTGGTTCCCTGATTCATGTTCAGAATTAAGTACTTAATAAAGTGTGTACCTATTTTCAAGTTCTGAACCAAATGGGGGCCTCAACAATATTCTTTAATTTGGGTTCACATTTTTAATTCACAGTAATGAAACACAAGCTATAAAAAACAGGTTTCTTTGAATTTTTAAGCTGTTTTCTGATTAAAGCATTGTGTTTACTGAATAAATTTAAACACAAATGCCACAAAAATTGAGTTTCATTTCCCAACATGCTCTTAGAATTTTTTTTTAACTACACAAAATACCAAAAAGTTAAAACAGTTCACCTCTCACTGAAGATAATAGACGTACCATGCCATCAGAATATCACTAAAGTGCTGGGGAGCGCAAAAAAGAAGGGCAAAAAGAAAATTCTTTCTCTAAAGATCAGTCACCTGAGACTATAGGAGGGTGTGATCCAGTAACACACCTTCAAAAACACGCCAGTATTTAGGGAATGTCTGCAAAATGTCTTTTTTGAAATGTGTCAAAAAAGTAACGCAGACTGATGGATGGCTAAATGGACGAATAGATATGTGACAATTTAAGTACAGTAAAATGTCAGTGGAAGCATCTACGAGCGTTCACTGGAAAATTCTTACAGCTTTTCTAAACGTTTGAGCTTTTTCAGAATGAAATGTTGGAAAGACAACCCAGGAGGCTCCCACCTACACGAAGGCTGCACGCAGGTGAAAAGCTGACGACGCAGATTCTGACTCCCCGCTCCCTTGTCCAAAAGCATTTCTCAATTTGATTCCCACATACAGTTTTAAAAACCAGGATACAAATAATTAAATGAAACACATTAAGGAATGCTTGATGGACAATTTTAGAAAATTAGCTCTAGCCTTTAAGAGTCAAAAAGAAAAACCAAACAGGACACAAAAATCAGTACCCCAGGGGAAAGACGACTAAGCTCCAAGTACAGCAGAAAACAGCTGCACAGGCTGAAGGAGACAAAGCAGGATAAAGTGCTCTACAAATGTGACTTATGAAATCACTGTGAGGAAAGCAAGTACACTGTCATCAAGGCCACCACTGAAATACACGTGTCGAGTTACAAATCAATGATAACCATCAAAAAGTGCAAGATGTGTATTAGGCAGTCCCTCTGCAATAACATCTACCATCTGGATGATTTACTCTGTGCCAGGCGGTGAGCTGAGGATTTCATGCATCTTATTTAAGCCTCCTTATGTCTCCATGACACAATTATCAGACTCCACTGGCCAGGGAGCAGCCAAGGCTGAGAGGGACTAGATGACCTGCATAATGTTGCACAACCAGTAAGTGATACAGCCAGGGTTCAAAGCCGGTTCTTTCCATTTGGAAGCCTCCGCTCCCACACCTGTCTGTCCTAATACCACGCACAACACTCGGAGGGCCCCGTCTCTCCAAGGCAATCAGGAACTCCCAATGAAAATGACAAAAAGCTGCCTCGTTAACATAACGAAACCAACAAATACTTAAGAACACCTACCCAAGAGGAAATTGCTACCATCAGTAACCTGACACTACAGTTAGGGAAAACAGGCACATTTCAAAATATACATAAATCAAGATTATTTTTAAACATAAAAGTGGTAAGATATCACAAGGCAGTGATTATTAATTACCGAGTTCACTAAATGAGTACAAGAGCTACTTGGTAAGGTTTGCTTGTTTTGGGGGGTGGGGGGGCCTCAATCTCCAGTCTACTTAGTGACCCTTCCACAGTCACGCCCTATACCTGTCATCACCCAAAGCTGCCCCGCCTCTAAAATCTTGAATTCTAAAACTTTACTTTCTGATCATTACCCTATAACCTTCCGAATCCGTAAGTAAGGAGAAAAATAGTAAAAGAAAAAAGGATTTGAAGTTTAAAAAGAAAAAGGGAAGAAACTTGTGTTCAAACACGAGCTTACCTCTTCCTAAATTCTTGGACAAATTACTCTCTCTCTGGCCTTGACGTCACAGGGATAACAGAGTGACAGGGACACCGACATCCCAGGGCCTGAGGTCTCCCAGGGCCTGAGGTCGGACATAACAACGCATGTCAGCACCCCAGGGGGCCGCTAGGTGCGTGCAGGGCGCTCACCAGGTGTCTCTTCCCTCCTCAGACCCACCTCCCAACCCACAACCTCCAACCCGCGTCACACCTCCGCTGCCCCACTGCTCTCTCCCACTGACACCCGACCAGACATCACTCTCTCCGTCCCCGGTTTGTCTTTTTTCTTCATTCAACAAAGGCTTCTTGAGCTAGACCCAACTCTGAGGTCTTGGGGACCTACAGCCACACTGTAGGCCTTGGTTCTTCCAGTCTAGTAAGAGAGAAGGAGCGAAAAGCATTGCAGTGAAAACCCCAGTGTGAAACAGGAACGATCTTTAAAGACAGAGCACATCAGGGGCGCCTGGGGAGCTCAGTCGGTTGAGCGTCTGGCTTCGGCTCAGGTCATGACCTCGCGGTTCGTGGGTTCGGGCCCCACGTTGGGCTCTGTGCTGACAGCCAGCTCAGAGCCTGGAGCCTGCTTTGGATTCTTTGTCTCTCTCTCACACCTTTCTCTACTCACACTGCCCCTCCGCCCCAGAAATAAATAAAACATTTAAAAATTTTTTAAAAAAACAGAGCACATCAGGGCACTGAGTGGCTCAGTTGGTTAAATGTCTGATTTCGGCTCAAGTTATGATCTCGTGGTGCAAGAGATCAAGCCCAGAATCTGGCTCCACGAGAGATTCCCTCTCTCCTTCTGCCCCCTTCCCCTGCTCACACACACATCTGTGCTATTTCTCAAGAATAAACTTAAGAAAAACAAAAACAACACACACACAGAAAACAAAAAACAAATCGTATCAGGCCTCTGCTTAAAACACTCCCAAAGACTTGCAACTGCTGTTAAAATAGAGTTAGGATCTTTCATTATCTGCAGAGGTCAATTCTCAATGTTCAATGCACGTCGGCTACACTGGCCCTTTTCAAGCTCCTTAAAGGCACTATGCTCCTTCTCACATCAAAATACTCCCACAAGCCGCTACTTCTACCTGGAACACCCTCTCCCATTCCACGCCCACCCCAGCCCTTTTCAGAGATCAACACCATTTCCTTGGGAAAGCATTCTGCACACATTCTCAGTCCAGAGATTTCATGGCTCCCCTATCCTTAGCCTACGGAGTCCTTACCACGATTATTTGATGGATGTTTGTCTTGCCCAAATGGACTATATACTCTATGAAAGCCGCATCTGGTCTGACTTGCTCACAGCTACATCCCAGTCACTAGCACACAGAATCTATCCCAGAGCTGCTGAACTGAGGAATGAATGCCACAAATGTGAGTGATTACGCGCTGGGAGTCCATTCCTGTCGTGAAATAGAAGGTCCTACCAACAACATGCACACTACTCTTCAATCGTGATGAATCTGGTTCATACCGTTATTCCAACACCTTCCAGATGTTGTAATAGAGACTGTATTATAATAAGTTTTGAACTCCTCAAGCTGCTCTGATCAACAAATAGTCAACAGAAGCAGACCAAATAGAACAGAAGTTAAAAGGGGCGCCTGGGTGGTTTAGGCGGTTAAGCGTCCGACTTTCACTTAGGTCATGATCTCGCGGTTCGTGGGTTCGGGCCCCGCATCGGGCTCTGTGCTGACTGCCAGCTCAGAGCCTGGAGCCTGTTTCAGAGTCTGTGTCTCCCTCTCTCTCTGACCCTCCCCTGCTCATGCTGTCACGCTGTCTCTCTCTCTCTCCTAGAAATAAATAAAAATATTTAAAAAAAAAAAAAAAAAAAGAACAGAAGTTAAAAATGTAGGCTCCAGGGACTCCTGGTGGCTCAGTTGGTTAAGCAGCCTACTTCGGCTCAGGTCATACCTCACGGCTTGTGGGTGCAGGCCATGTGACGGGCTCTGTGCTGACTGCTCCGGATTCTGTGTCTCCCTCTCTCTGCCCCTCCCCTGCTCGTGTGCACGCTCTCTCAAAAATAAATAAACATTTTTAAAAATTTAATTTTTTAATTTTAATTAAAATTTTTTTTTAATGTAGGCTCTAGAGTCAGAAGAATTGTCCCATTTCTGTCACTTCTTAGCTGGACCTCTTTTGAATCAGTTCTGCCAGTTATAAAGGGGGGGAAACGGAAGCACATATCTTACAAGATGGCAACAGGATTAAAGGCTGTGGAGACCGAGTGAGGCCCAGGTGTTGCTGGGCACTTACTTTGTACCAGGTTCCACACGGGATGGTATTTAAAAAAATTATATAACTACAAGCCTATTAACTTCCTCTTTTAAATACTTAAAATAAAAAATATATATCCTTTATAGAAGCTTCAAAAATACTTTTTAAAAAAGAGAAAAACTTCCGTAATCCAGAGCTTCCGGTCAGGGTACATGCTCCTAGTCCCCTCGTACATCTCTGACAAGCCCATCAAATCTCCACTCACGATGTCAAAAAAGTCATCTCACCATTCTAAACCGTGTCAAGTAACCACCACACTTAATCTCGCGCAGTAAACAGAATTAACTTTTTGAGAGAGAGACAGAGAGAGAGAGAGAGACAGAGAATGTGAACAGAGGAGGGGCAGAGAGAGAGGGAGACACAGAATCCGAACCAGCTCCAGGCTCTGAGCTGTCAGCACAGAGCCCGACGTGGGGCTCGAACTCGTGAACTGAGAGATGCTGACATGGGCTAAGGTCAGATGCTTAACCGACTGAGCCACCCAGGAGCCCCTGTTTTTCAATGTAAACATTCAAAACTCACTCCCCTGCTCAAAACCCTTCACTGGCGTTCCCATCACACCTGGAGTAAAACCCAAACTCCTTCACCTGCTTCCAAAAGCCCCCATGATCTGATCCCGCCCCCGTCTCTGATTTACATCCCCTGGGTCTCTGCTCCAGCCACACCTGCCCTCCTGTGATGCCTTAAACCTCACAAGCTAATTCTCACCTTAGCCCGTTTCCTAGTTGTTTCTGTCTGCCTGAAGTAACCTCACCCCCGCCCTTCGCTCGGGTATCATCTCCTTAGGAAAGCCCTGGCACTCTATCTAAAATAGTCTCTTCCTCCTGTTGCTGGCTTTGATTTGCAATCACTACCCAAAATATTTTCCTATTACTTCAGTATTGTTTGTCTTCCATCACCAGACTATAAGCAGGGCTTTGCCTTGTTCACCACTTGGGAGACACTACGTGCTCAATAAACATTTAAGTGAATAAATATATGAACAAACAAATTGTATCACCAGCTACTATATTATCAGTCACTCTACTATTCACTTACTTTTACATTTAAACACAAAGGAACTAGGAGCTAATGTGAGGAAAACTGTTTTACTAAGTACTTACTTGGCTGATCGGCGTAAGTTCTCAGAGGAACGGCAGCAACTCCCTGTAAGCCATGAGATATTCGATTGAAATGGCCTCTCTGCAGAAAAGAAAGAAAATGATTGTACTTTATAAAATGTGAATTCAAACCAGAGAACTACTGAAGGTCCATGAAAACGTAATGACCTGGAGCAAATTTTATCAAGCACCTACTATTATTAATGTATCTTCCATTGCCACACGGAGATTACACGTTTCTCCTCTTTCATAATGACAATTGCTTAACCTTTTCCACCTCGGCTCACCACACTATCTTTTCATTATGAATATCCAACAACCTAGGTCATAGCCCAATAAAAAAGCGATACTCACTGGTGTCAAGTTTTATTCAATTTTCAGAAAGCACGGGTAATTTTTGGTGCCAGGGATCGTTTTCATGTCACAATTAAAGTTCTTAGAGCCCTAACTTAAATAGCCAATAATCTCTATTACAATCTTTCTACTTGTAACTGTTTCCTCGCTCAGACTGCCGCGCAAGAGCTACAAAGATGCTCCTTTTAGGAGGAACAGAAAATGAGACAATGTAACTGCCGAAAAGCAGTTGCAGACGCGCAACAGCTGCTCCAGTTTCACAACCCGCATCACAATCGGGAGCGGAACTCTCCGGATGCCTACCGTCTGCGACCCGGGTAGACACAGGCAAACCGCTCCCGCCCAGCAGGCAGAGGGGAGGCTCTGACGAGACCCGCACTGACGGAGCCGGCCTCCCCCAGGGCGCCCGAGGCCGGGACCCGCGGCCCGGAGGCGCCGCCGTCAGTCCCGGCTCCCCGCCCGCCTAGAAGCCTCACCCCCAGCGTCTCACACGAGCCCCCCGGAACCGGAGGCTGGTCAGCGTGCGGCCCAGGTGCCCGCCAGGGCGGCACCCGGCCGCGACCCCACGTCGGGCAGCGCGGCCCGCACAGGGGCAGCCCCGCCGCAGCCGCTGCGGGGCAGGCGCCCTCCTCACAGCTGCGAACCCCCGAGAGGCCTCCGAGACCTCTCCAGGGCGACCTGTTGGGGCTGACCGCGTCGGGGCACTTCCAGACGCGGCCCAAGGTCACCTGCCCGCTCAAGGCACGATACAGAAAAGGCCGGAGCAGACGCGGCAAGCGCGACTTCTCGGTCCCCCGCCGCGGCGGAGAGGCCTGGGCGCCCCAGGACCGCGGCCTGCGAGCCGGCGGTGAGCGGCGGCGGCCTGTCACCCAGCAGGCGGGGCCCGTCCGCCGCCGGGGTCACCGCCGCTCCGCCGCCCCTCCGGGGTCACCGCCGCCGGGGTCACCGCCGCTCCGCCGGGGTCACCGCCGCCGGGGTCACCGCCGCCCCGCCGGGGTCACCGCCCCCGCCGCCTCCAGGGCAGAGCCCGCTCAGGGGCGGGGCCGCGGGGGGTCCCGGCCCGACGCCCGGCCTCTCCCGCCCCCACCGGTGCGGCCGCGTCCCGGACTCGGTGGGCGCCTCCGGCCCCGCACGACCCCGCCCAGCCGGCCCTCACCCTGGCCAAGGAGCAGAACACACGGCTCCAGCTCTGCATCGCGCCGCTCAACTTTCCTCGCCGCCACGGCCGTCCCCTCCGCCAGGCTCCTCGGCCACCTCGCCAAGGTCTCCCCGCCCTGCGCAGGCGCAGGCGCAGCGCACGTCACGGGGCCGGCGCCGCGCGATTGGCCCGAGCGGTCGGGCCCCGCGGGACTAGGCGTGCCTGTCAGGCGCGGAGTCGCACACTGTCGTAAAGCACGTAGCGCTTTGTGGCAGCGAGGCAGTGCGGTACCATCTTACCGGCGATAGGAAAATGGGGGAGGGGAGGGGGGGTTGTCATGGGATCTTCTACTTGCAGGATGAAATAAGTTAACAAAACTATCGTTTGCTTGGTGCAAGCTGCAGAAAGTAAGGCCTGACGGCCTCTTGACTGTGCTAAGCTGAAGAATCTCAGCACTTTCCAGGCATCGTCTCGTTTCACAGCAACTATATGAAGGATTTACCATAAATGGGGTGGGGCCCTGAAAGGTTGACTATCCCCGAGGTCGCGCCGAGGAAGGATGACCGCCTTATAGTATCTCCCCTCGAATCAAGCACTGTGTAAGGGATGGGGCCACACACTTTGGCATGACCAGCAGCCTACTTTAAGTGAGCTAACCGGCAAAGCACAGGAGCAAATTAGGATGGCCGGGTGGTGGATGAGACTGTAGGTTTTCATAAGAGACCAGGGAAAACATTGTCCTCAAGACGGAGCACGGAGATCTAAGGTCTGATCCATGCTTTGTGGTCCCTGTATAGTGTGAATGAAAGCTAATTCCATATTTCTTGAAAGTTTACTCCCCAGGCACCATGCTGGGCTCTGGATTTAAATACCAGTAAGAAATGACTCCTTACCTACCTGTACCCAGTTTTAGGGGAGAAGATAGGACCGATGTTCAGTTAGCGTTTGCTACACAGGCTGCTAGTTGAATAACAAAATCCACTCTCCCTATCCTTTCCTCTGTACACAGGCATTTGGGCCACCTTAACCATTTTCACGGCTTTAGTACCTGCCTAAATACACTGATAACTCCTAGATACTTATCTCCAGTCTGTACTTCTCTTTTGATCTCTAATTCCGTATTTTCCGTTGTCTATGCAACATGTCCAACCGGGTGATCCTGTCAGCACCTAGTTCCAACTATCCAATTCCTTATTTAAAAATGCATATTTTCTCACTTATATTTGTGATTCATGAATACCTCCAAAGAGCCAGTCATCCCTAGTGAAAACTGTGTAGCCATTCCCAACTCCTTTACTGGGTCACTGTTTTAGTTGAACAGCCCTAGAAGCAGGCCCAGAAAGAAGCAGTTGAGTGCAATGAGTTTATTTGAGAACTGATCCAAGCAAGCATTGGTAGAGGATGAGAAAGGGATGGGAACGATTTCAGATGCATTAACAAAGAGATTACAATTGTGCACAGTTGGTACTCAGACTCTCTGGAGACGTCTGGGAGATGGTATAGAACGTGCCTCAGTGTCCCTACCCAAGATACATCCATCAAGTTCCACCAGTCATTCGTTGAGGGTTGTTCCCAGGAACTTTAACTCCCTGGCACTTCTGGGTTTCCCCATATGAGTAGCAGCAGCCAGAGAAGTCTCTCTAGCAGAGTCTCTAAGAAGGCTTGTGGGTGGACATACACCGGAAAAGTGGAAAGGGTGCAGGGAGCCAGCGATAAGGCCGGCAGTCATCACCAGCTTCTGTCAACTCTGAATGTGAGAATGGAGTGAGAGGAACAGGGAGAACGGCTCCTAAACTTCTCACTTAGATGGCTGGGTGGGTAGTGAAACCATTACAGAAATCGACAACAGAGAAAGAAGAATGACTTTGCGGAGAAGACAACGAGTCAAGTTCTGTGCATTTCAGACGCCAGCTGGACAATCCCTGTGAGATCTTCAGTAGTTACTCGAAACAAATGTCCAAAGCTTAGAAACTCTAGACTTGAAAGTTTGCTGGCATATGGACAGTTATTGACACTTGAAGTAACAGATGCATTCTCAAAGGATAACACTTTTTTTTTTCAAAAATTTGCTTACTTTGAAATAGAGACAGTGAGCATGAGTGGATGAAGGACAGAGAGACACAGAGTCCAAAGCAGGCTCCAGGGTCTGAGTTGTCAGTATGATAGGAAAAGATAGGATTCAGTAGGCGGAGAGGGAAGGATTAGGACCTGAGGTCCCCGGGTGGGGAAAGACACCTATTTTGGAACAATGCTGGGAGCGTCTGACCACAGCAGACCCCCTCGGGCTTAGGGTCCCTCTTAAGAATGTGACAGACCCCACCTATTCCCCTTCAGGTTTGCTCAGGAATGTGACAGAAGACCCAACTATAAGTAGTAGACCATGGAATGTATAGCCCACAGGGACTGATATGGCCACAGACCAACCACCTCTCATACAACGGAAATGAGCCAATCAGGAAAGGACAACCCAGCACAGGTATCAAACCAATGAGGGCAGGACCTGAGAAGGAAAGAGGGGGAAGGGGAAGTTGGTAGAGGGGTGACCCAACCTTATAAAACAAGGACCTCTTTCCTATAGTCCGCGGGCATTCACTTTCAAACGTCCCCTCTCTGTAAACAGGGCTTTCATACTCTTCTTCCTTTCTGACCTCATAGTCTAATAAACTTTTGCCCGCTACTCATTTTGTGTCCACCTCTCCATTCTCTGAAGTGGCAAGACAATGAATTCTGGGTATTGAGGTAAAAAGAAAAATCCTACAACAATACTTTCATTATAAAACTGAGAAGTGTAATGCCAAGAAGTGCCATGGTGGTCTAAGAGGGGATTCGAACGAGCTGGACAAGCTGGGGACAGACGTCTCTCCTAATGAAGTGATGCTTGAGCTAAGATCCAGTGAGAAGAGTCCCTGGCGGTAAGCCTCACCATCACGCTCATTTGACAGACGGGAAAGAATATTGTGAAGCACACTGAACTGACAATCAGGAGACCTGAGTTCAAGACCTAACTGCTCTCCACTTCCTGTGTAATTTAGTATAAGTCATCTCTTTGGACCTTGGTTTCCCAAACTTTATAATGAGGGGCCCATTTCTAACTATAAAGTCCCATTCTAACTATACAACTATTCCACTAAGTGCAAAGAGTTGGCTTGCAGAGAACCACATAATAGTCACAGGAGTTTCGTGCTTTGGGGCTGTTGTTTATTGGAATCCCCGTTTTATGTTTGAAGGACCCACCACAGTGTGAGACCAGACGCTCCTAGGATGCCCAAGTGGCCGCCCCTGGGTCTCCTGGCCTCCGGCACGTGGTGCAGACACAGAACCTAAGCCAATCCGATGCTCCCCCCAGGACTTGAGTTAAAGGGGTGGCCCAAAGACACTGGCAATTTGGGATTCATTCTGTTGGCAACCGCAGTGACCCGTCTTGGCGTAGCGGCAATGGTGTCCTGCTCAGACCCTTCCTGTGGGAAATCTCATCGAGGGCTGGCTAGCTCCCGACCCCCCTCTCAAAACTCTACATCGGCTCTGAGCTTTCAGGCTGCCTGTAAATTCCTTCCTGCAAAAGCGAACCAGAGATTATTTCCGAGATGACCTGCAATCCAGAATCGTGACTGGTACACTACCCCATACTGAAAACGACTGTCTACGAGACACTTTAAATGGACTTTTTAAAAAAATCTCATAACACTGCAAGACAGGTGTTAGTAATCTCAGTTTTTAGAGAGGTAACGGAAGCATAGAGCGTTTAGATAACAACACTAAGGTCATGAAGTCAGTCAGAGGCAATTTTACGCTACGTCCGTTCATGCCAGAGGTGGTGCTAACTGCTAAGGAACAGAGTCCTTGGCGCTTCCTTTCCCCATATGTTGTGAGGCTAACCCACCTCAAGTGGTCTGAGTTACTGCTATGGAGCCCTCTCCTTTGGAGATGTTGTGGTTTTATTGAGGAAATAACTTCATTTCTGAATCATTTCCTTTTTTTCCTGAGTCATTTACTTAGATGATGCTGAAACATCAACGGCAAAGTTGTATTCAAATGCTAATCTAAGCATTCGCGGTTGATCGAGTAGGCAATAACGGGGTACAGTGTAGTGCGCGGTGTGTAGGTACACAGGAAAGAGCCAAAAGCCGCTAGCGCCCCTGCCCAGAAGGGGGAGGTGTTCCCTCATGATGTCAGGGCCTTGCTTCCGACAAAAAGAACATGTAACTAACAGTTGAGGTCGGAATGGAGAGATGCACCACTAATGCTTCAAAATGCTCCTGAATATGAAGATTTAGACCACTGGTGCACGGAATTAACAAGTGAACAAGGACCGAGTGCTGTCTGTTGAGCCCCTAACAAGGTAGAGAATTTTGGGCAGGACACGGAAAGGGAAGCAGACACCTTGTCACAAATCTCCTTCATCTCAGAAACACAACTTAGTTGAGATCAGGCAATGCCTTTACTCCAGAGTCTTTACTCAGAAGTCACTTTCTTGGTGAGGCTTGTCCTGACACCCCTAATAAACACTCCCTCTGCCCTCACACTCATTCTTCCCGCTCCGACTTAATTTTGTTCCACAGCCCTTACCGTCTTCTAGGACATCGTATGATTATTTTCCGTTTATGTTGTAAAGTTTTCTGCTGCCACGGGGATCTCAGCTCCCTGCGGGCTGAGACTTCTGTCTGTTTTGTTTGCCGATAGACCCCCTAAGCCTAGAATAGTGACTTGCACAGAATAGACACTCCAAAAACATTACTGACAACATGAAAGCAGAAAAGATAAGAGCTATAGGAATTTGGAGGTAGAAAGATCGGAGTGGGCTGAGGATCCGAAGGAAGTCTTCACGCAAGATAAAATTACTTCAATTGGTCTTTGAAAGTAGGCGGGATACTGATAGAGAGGCAAACCAAGGGGCATGTGAAATGGGAGGCGTGGAGACGACTCGGCAAATAGGAATAAAGAGAAACCAGGCATAATAACGTACAGTGTGGTGGTGGGAAAACGGCATAGGCTTTAGGGTCATGAATTCTTCTGTAATTCATTTTGTTTGTGCCCTTGGGCAAATTTGCTAATCTCTCTGAATTGTTTCCTCATCTCTGAAATAGAATAATGGACTGATGAATCATGGGAATCTACCCCCAAACCAAAAGCACACTGTATACACTGTAAGCTAGCCTACTTGACGATAAATTATATTAAAGAAGAAAAGAAGAAGAAGAAGAAGAAGAAGAAGAAGAATCATCACATTGAAGAGGATTAAAAGCATTTTTAAAACTTAAATAATGCACCTGGCACATGGTCCTTACGAAGGGAAACTGTTAACCCACGGCTATAACATGCTGGGACATTTATCCAGTAGATGCATTGAATTCAGGTTCAAAATACATTTTGAGTCGCTCGACTTGAGTGTCTGCAGGTTGGTTTTCTGTACAATGGATTAAGGTGGGCGGCCATGAAGCATGAATCTTTAAGGATGTCTAAAAGGCTGTGTGACTGGCCTTTTACAGTTTATGAAATTCTGCCACACACACACTTACACCGGTCTACATAGCAACCCTCATGTGGGTAGTATTAGTATCATTGTATCTTTTTCTTTTTTTTCTTTTTAAGCGAGGGGGCGGGGCGGTGGGGGAAGGGCCCAGAGAGAAAGGGAGAGAGAAAATCTTAAGCAGGCTCCACAGCCAGCAGGGATTGATCCCATGACCTCGGGATCATGACCTGAGCCGAATTCAAGAGTCAGACACTCATCCGACTGAGCCACCCAGGCGCCGCAGTATCATCATTTGTGATGATAAAAAAAAAAGCTTCTGCTTTAGAGAGATGAAGCCACTTGTCTAAACTCGGAGATCTATGATGTGATGAAGGCATGACTCCTATCCAGGCTCCTGATTCCAAGCCCATTACTCTTTCCGTTAAAGAATTCTCTGCTTCTAGCCATTATTATGGATCTGACCCACACAATTATATTGTTGATCTGTTCAACCAATTGAAAAATGCCTGCTGCTTCTCCACTCTGCAGTTGCTTAGACGTCGTCCCCTCTCTCTCTCCCTCTCTCTCTGTGCCTCTCTGCCTCTGTCCCTGTTTCTCTGTCACTGAGGCTGCGATAAGAGCCATTGGAGAAGTGGAGTGTATCTCTCAAGGCCATCTTCTGCTAGCTTATGAAAGATTCCCTCTTCGTCGTCGTTTTTGTTCTCACAGAATTTAAACCCCTTCAAGTGGAAATGGTACTTGAAGGGAGGTGAGTCAGAAATACCCTTGATCTCCTTCGACGTGTTTCACTTAATGTTTCCTGTTAAGGAGTTCATCCGAGCCACGGAGAAATTGAAAGAAAATGAATCTAAATGGCCACTTAGGATACAAGGATAAATACACGGTGCAGTGAGAGGGCCGTTGCTTTATCCAAGGATTAACAGAGCTAGAGATCATGGGGGAGAGAACTGGTGACACGTTGGAAAATGTACTGAGCAGGGAGGAACCTTGCTCTTGACATGACAGTGTGTGAAGAGGGAAAGAGGGGAAGGTTAATGAATGAACTTGATGTGATGGGATTAAATGGAGAGTGTCTGTGGAAATATAGCTCATCCCTGCGAGTAAGCAGGTTTTCTGATACACTACTAAAGAACATCATCATCGTCTGTACAAATCAGGCATCCTTTCGATTACTATCCACAGGCCAAGTACATACTTTCTTCATTTATTTACTAGAATCAAGAAGAAATATGCTCAGTGTCATCTCTGCAATTTATTCATCCTGCATCTCTTAAAGGATTGCAACATTTCCCCATACTGATGGTGTTACAATTTATCAGTATTTTTCTGACAAAATGAGTCTTTTGCTATCCGATGGTAGCAATTAACAAATCAAGTAGTCGTCTCCACAGTACATCTAACACTGTATACAGTGCTGTGAGCAACAGAAAAACTTATTCTTTCTTATTTAATTTCTATGAACAATTTCAAACACGTACAAAATAGACAAAATCACATAATGAATCCCATCTACCATCATCGGCTTCAAAATTCTCAGCTCATCACCAATAGTTTTTTCACGTATATCACTGTCCACTTCCCTTCTCCTGTTTCCTTCCAAAGCAAAACCCAGCGTCACGTCATTTCATTCTGTAGCTATTTCAATATGTATCTCTAAAGGATAAGGATTTTTTTAACATCAAGATTAAACAAATATAAAATATAAAAATTAACTCACTAATAACATCAAATATCCAGTCACTGTTCAAACTTCCATTTAAAATGTATCTGAACAATAGTCCTTAGAGTTCTTTGTGTATGTCAGTCACCACGCCAAACCCTTGACAAGCTGTGTACAGTTTCATCTTCTGTTACATTTTACAGCGGAAGGAGCTAAGGTTTAGAGATATTAAGAAGTCACTGCCTTCGGGAGGTATACAAGAAGGTGAGAGAAGGAACCTGCAGACGCAGAAAGCAGCAATAATGACAATAAATCACTGACTTATATGGATGACAAGAGCTTTAAGGGAAATCTGTGTGCTCCCGTAGACTGAGAAAAAAATCATCCTGGTAAATGCTAAGTCTGAGAATCCATAATGCAAACTATTGAGGATTTCTGTGCTCTGGTACGAATGGGAATCCCAAAGGAAAGTCATCCCAAGACACAGAGGAGGAGGTGTGCCGCCGGAAATGTCAAGAGCTCGCAAATGACCACAACCTGTCCTTGTTTATTGGCTGCAATATGTGTTATGGCCAACAGGGGGCAGCAATACGCAGGCGGTGTTCGCCGCCCACCCTGCGGGTAACCGCGCGGCGCTGGCCCTGGGTGCTGCGTGTGTTTCCGCACATCGCCCTGCACTCCCACCACCGCAAGTGTGATTGGGGACCACAGGAGAAAGAAGCGATCCTGGAGGACAGTGTTTCCCGAAGTTTGCTTCAGAGATACTTCACCCCACGCCCTCAGCCCGTAGGCGCCCACACGCTACCCTCGCTTGGAAGCCTTCCCAAAATGCTCATTTAAAGACTTGGCATAAGCAAAGTGTGTAAAATAACCCGATAGTAGTGTTTTATATTTGTTAAATTATAATCGCTTGAATAATCGCTATTAAGTTTCATTTCTTCTGTTTCTTTTTACTTTTAAAAATGTGGCTGCTAACATTTAAGATGACATGTGCGGGGGCGCCTGGGTGGCTCGGTCGGCGAAGCATCCGACTCTTGAGGCCGCAGCCGCAGCTCAGGTCATGACCCCGCAGTCTGTGAGTTCAAGGCCCGCATCGGGTTCTGCCTCCTCTCTGCCCCTCCCCTGCTCACTCTTTCTCTCTCCCTCAAAATGAATAAAGTTTAAATTTTTCTTTAAATAAAGAAAATTATGTGTGTCGCTAACATCTGTGTTTTACATTTGTGACTCCTACTGTATACTTTTCGGACAGCTCTGCCCCAAAGGCTAGAAAGAGAGCACACGACCCAAGCCTAGCCAGTCAGCATGACACGGTCCCACGGCCACCGTGATTGGCTCAGGGACTTAGGAGCCATGAGAAAAGGAAACACGCTTTGGCTCCTAAATGTCAAACCAGGTAAACAGAGGAACTGGAGACATTGCAACTTTCTTGCTTCCATGCACGGCCCTACCATGAAGCAAACACTGAAGACTTACAGCTAATAAAAGGAGAAAAATGACATCTTGGTGACTTTCTGAGTCTTAGATAGCATGCCTGTACTTAGTTCAAGGGATCTCGGTTGTAGGAATTAATGCATTCCCTTTTTTGCTTAAGCCACTTTGGGTTAGAAATTCTATCACTTGCAGCAGAAAGGTCCCTAATTGTTACACCTTTGTATTTGACATCGATAATCTATAAGAGCAAATTTCAGCCAAGAGGTAGAAACTACAACATTCGAAAACTTGAAAACTGAATTGTAAGGTAAATATGGGCAAAAAATGAAAACAGGAGATTTTCTGGTAAAAAGAAAGAGAGGTCAGGGTCAACTCAAAAGAGCAATGGGTGAAAGAGAGGAGGTTTTCTGTTTGCTTGGGGTCTATTTTATTTGTTTTGGTCGGAGAACTGGAATTTCCTCATTTTTCCTTGTTTCCCTGGCTTCGGGGTCAACAAGAACAAGGAGGCTTCTCCCCTCCCTCGGTCAGGAGTGTCGCCTTAAGACCTGGGCTTCCCCACCTAGAAGACCTCATGAAGTACCCAAGCAACAACTGGGGCATGCCTGAGCCGGGGAGAGAAAAACAGAGGTCGAGGGAATTTTAAAAATACACAACCAAAGGGCTAGTGGTTGACAAGAGGTAAGGAATAAAAGACAGGAAGAGACGACGACCTTCAGTTCCTGACTTGGGACACTCCCAACGGTGGCCTGTGGTGATGGTTTCACCTGCTGGGGGCATGGAAGGGCCAGACACGGAGGCGGAGCGAGGGGCTGCGCGAGCTCCTGCATCCGAGTGCTGACCGAGAATCACAGGGCATGGGGGTGTTTTTCCCAGTCACACTGTCCCGAAGGGCTACTCCTAAGAGCCCTCTGCCTTTGGAGGCCTCTGGACGAGAATTAGACATCAGTCTCAGTGACACAGAAAATCTCTTACCTGCAGAAGACATTCACGAGGCTGAAAATTCTCGGCTGGCTCTCCACCTCCACAGCAGCATCAGGGTGGATTCACACGCGCGGCGACCCTGCTAGGATCCAGCCAGGGACACGTCGCGGGTCGTGGGGGCGCCGGTTAAGCGTCTGACTTCAGCTCCGCTCACGATCTCACGGTTTGAGAGTCTGAGACCCCTGTCGGGTTGTGCACTGACAGTGTGTGTGTAGCCTTCTCGGGATTCTCTCTCTCTCTGCCCCTCCCCTGCTCGTTTGCTCTCTCTCTCATTAATAAACAAACAAGCATTCAAAAAAATCTCCATCTCTTTCCTTATTTAGAGGGTAGGTAGTATAGGGATGGTAGTCAATGCCAATGGGGCTGTTTAGCTTGCCTCTGATCATACTCATATATATATGATATATATAATTATATTATAAATACTATATAAATGTATTATAAAATAGATATAAAATTGTATGCATATATCTAGATGTATTTATGCATTAAAATATATTCACCAAAATGCTAACAGTGTTAATACCCCTGTATCACTCTTTTAAAAAAATCCATGAGAACAAAGATTTAGATATAAAAATTTAAAAAGTATTAGAAGAAATATAGGTGTAATATGTGAAAGTATTCTTGTGCTTTGTGTGATTAAGACACTAAAATAATGCAAGAATAAATTGAATACATGAAACTTTCAAATTTCTAAAAGAGACAAATGGCCATAAACACCATTAAAAAGCAAAAAAAATCTGCGAAGCCCATGGCAAAGTTTTAATATTCATAATATTAAAAGGGAAGTCAGAAAACAAAAACAGGAACATTCCAGTGGAACGATCAGTGAACAACAGTGACAAAAAAGGCAATTCACGAAGGGCTAAACACAAATGGTCAGAAACCCAGGAACCTCCTACCAAACTATAAACATCGTGAAACACGCCACATATCCAGAGTCGTTGGTTGGGACTTTTTAAGCTCATTTTATTTATTTAAAAAATTTTTTAAATGTTTATTTATTTTTGAGAGAGCACAAGTCGGGGAGGAGCAGAGAGAGAAAGCGAGAGACAGAATCTGAAGCAGCTCCAAGTTCTGAGCTGTCAGCACAGAGCCCGACGCGGGGCTCGAACCCACGAACCGTGAGATCATGACCTGAGCCGAAGTCAGACCCTCACCCGACCGAGCCCCCCGGGCACCCCTAAGCTCATTTTGAAATGGACTTATTTAGTCTTCAAATCAAGCTATTTATTTATTATTTATATATAATATAATATTTATACTTCTATTAATACAGTATTTCTATGTAAATATAAAATAATAGGGGCGCCTGGGTGGCTCCGTCGGTTAAGCCTCCGACCTAGGCGCAGGTCCTGATCTCACCCTTGTGGGTTCAAGCCCCGTGTCGGGCTCTGTGCTGACAGCTCTCTCCCTCTTTGAACTTTCTGTCTCCCTCTCTCTCTGCTCCTCCGCTGCTCGCACTCTGTGTCCCTCTTTCTCTCTCAAAAATAAACATAAAAAATTTAAATAAAAAGAAATAATAATATATTTATATTTCATATACTTTGTATTGTTATCATTCCCATAAATTATACAAAGAGGTTGAGGCCGAGTGAGGTTGGCTAACTTCCCCGAGGTCCCACAGGTAGTAAGTGATCGAGCAGGGATTTGAATCCAGATAGTCTTTTTCCAGGTTCCATCCCTTAAGGTCACAGCACATCTAAGTACAGATCACCAAGCAACGTCCAATAATACTGTCTCCCTCTCCGCGCTCATCTTCTCCCACGACGCCCCAGCTCCATGTTCTCCGGCCACACTGACCTCTCCGAGCCGCAAGCAAGCTTGAGAACTTTCCTACTGTGGGATCTTTGGATTGGGCTGGTCCGTCTGCCTGGAATACTCTTTCCCCAGCTCCGCTTAGGTTGCTTGCTTCATTCATTTATTCATTTTTTTTAATCTTTTTAAATGTGTTTTATTTATTTCTGAGAGAGAGACAGCGTGAGCAGGGGAGGGTCAGAGAGAGAGGGAGTCACAGACTGAAACAGGCTCCAGGCTCCAAGCTGGCAGTCAACACAGAGCCCGACGCGGGGCTCGAACCCACAAACTGCGAGATCATGACCTGAGCCGAAGTCGGATGCTTAGCCGACTGAGCCACCCAGGCGCCCATCATTTATTCATTCTTATGCTTATTCATAATACATTCAAACCCCTACCAGACGCTGTCCTAGGTGTTGGGAATACAAATCAGAAGAAAATCCTGGTTCTTTTTCATCTATTAGGTCTCAGTACAAACGCTACCTTGTAGAGAAGTCTTCCTTGATCACCACTCGAGAGAGACACTGTGAATGAGGTCGTGAGGATGGAGCCGTCATGATGGGATTACTGCCCTTAGAAGATACACCAGAGAGGGCCCTCGCCCTCGGCCTCGCCCTCTCCTCACGTAGGGAGGACACAGAGGGAAAGTGGCCATCGACAAGTCAGGAAGGGAGCTCTCACCAGGACCCAACCGTGCTGGAAACTTGCTCTTGGACTTCTAGTCATTAGAACTATGAGAAAATAACTTTCTGTTGTTTAAGCCACAAGCAGACCGATAAAGGTTTTGGTACCCAGAGTAACGTGCTGTTGTAACAAATGCCTAAATATATGGAAGCGGCTTTAGAATTGGACAATGGGTAGTGGACGGAAGAGTTTTGAGGTGCATGCTAGACGTGGGGGCATTAAGAACATTTCTGGAGAGGCCTCAGACAGAAATGAGGAACACGTTATTGGAAACAGGAGGAAAGGAAGTCTTTGTTATCAAATGGCAGAGAACTTGGCCAAAATGTGCTCTAGTGTTTCATGGAGGGTCACATTTGTGCGTGATGAAATTGGACATCTGGCTGAGGAGGTGTCTGAGCAAAGCGTTGAAGGAGCAGCTCTGTCCCTCCTGAGTGCTAATAACAAGGTGCAAAAGGAGAAAGATGAATTGAGAAGGATATGGTGACTTTCTTTAATTAGCATTTAGGTTTTCTTTTATGTTTATTTACTTTTGAGAGAGAAAGAGACAGACAGACAGACAGACAGAGGGAGAGACAGAATCCAAAGCAGACTCTGGGTTCTGAGCTGCCAGTGCAGAGTCTGATGCGGGGCTCAAACCCGTGTACTGAGAGATCACGCCCTGAGCCGCGCCGGACACTGAGCTAGCTGAGCCCCCAATTAACATTTGTAAGCAGAGTCCTTGGATGTCAGAAGGTGAGCCACAATTCAAATAAACACTGAAAAGGAAAGCAAAATAGGGAGGTTTATTGCTCGCATGTCCTGAAGGAGGTACACAGAACGCCTTGCGGGGCCACATAGGGAGGTCAAGGCAGGGCGCAGGTGGTGAGACCACAGCCCTACCCGAGACACATGCCTTTATTAGGGTCCTCGGGTAGGGTATGTAAAGTTCTTGCGCCAAGACCAGACTGATCAATTCATACCAAAAACATAGAGGTTTTGGTAAGCTTGGGTGCGGGGACCTTATCTAAGATGTGCATAAGGGGAAGGCCCTCTGGTGTGAGGAGAGTGATGAACACAAGCCCCCTGGGGGGTCCTATCAGGACCCTACACTCACACGAGCTCAAGGGACAGACTAGCGTCAGTTAAAGCCCCTGCGTGTGGCTTGCCTGCACAGAACGGATGCCAAGAAGCAATATTACGGAGTAGCTGAGCTAAATTCTGAATAATGCAACTGTTACGCAAAAAGGAAGCAGAACTTGAAGACTTGGAAGATTCTCAGCCTATCCATGTTGGAAAAATGAGAAAGCTTGTTCTTAAAGCAAAATACTAAGGCTGTGGCTGAACAACCATTTGATAAGGAGATTAGCATGAACGGGAACCTGAATCTAATGACCCATTTCAGCAGAAGCTGGGAACAGAGAGGGGACTCTGCCGGACGAGACTAAAGAAAACAGAATAGAGGACGGAGCAAAGCAGAGCCGCACACTTAGGTTATTCTTCAAGAAAAGGGAAGAATAAAACCAATGGTGATTCCGAGATCATCTGAGCTGCGGCTCCTGCCACAGGACAGGAACGTGGCCGCTTCCTCGGTTCAGAGAGTGAGGCCCCGGCAGAGAGCCCAGCAGACATCCCCGCTGGGGAGAAGGGATGGGACGGTTCTGCAGAGCCGTGGGGGTGATGATGGCCCCCCAGCAGGCAGGGCAGAGCACTGAGCCGAAGATGTTGTTCTCGAGCCTTCAGATCTAAGGAACGCGCTTTGCTAGGCTTTGGACTCGCCTGGAACCCATCTCTCCTTTCCTCTTTCCTATTTGTCTCTTTGGGAATGGGAACGTCTATCCTCTGCCTGTCTCACCATTGTACTCTGGAAGCGCATGACTTGTCTGGGTTCACGCCTTCTCAGCTGAAGAGGAATTTTGCCTCAGGAAGAATCATGCCTGGAGTCTCACGAATAACTGATTCAGATGCTATCAAGATGAGACTTTGAACTTCAGACTTTAGAGCCAATGCTGGAACAAGTTAAGACTCGAGGGGCTGTCTGGATGGAATGGGTGCATTCTGCATGTGAGAAGGACACAAAATTTTGGAAGCCACGGGTGGAATATTACATATTGAATGGTATCTCCTCCACTACCCCAAGGTCACATGTTGAAGCTTAAATCACAATGGAGTGGTGTTCGCACAAGAGACCTTTGGGAGATAATTCGGTTTCGATGAGATCATGGGAGTGGGGCCCTCATGAGGGGATTAGGGCTCCTATAAGAAGAGACACCAGAGAGCACTCTCTCTCTTTCCACCACGTGTGGACACAGTGAGAAGACGGCCGCCTCCAAGTCAGGAAGAGAGCTCTCGCCAGAGCCCAAGCATGCTGGCACCCGACCTTGGGCCTCCAGCCTCCGGAGAACTGCGTGAGGAAATGAATGTCTATTTCTTTTAAGACTTATTTATGTTTGAGTGAAAGAGAGAGTGCAAGTGAAGGGACGGGGAGAGGGTGCGGAGCGGGCACGGGGGATCCAAAGCAGGCTCTGTGTTGACGACAGCGAGCCCAAAGTGCGGTTCTAACTCGTGAGCCACAAGGTCATGACCTGAGCCGAAGTCAGACACTTAACTGACTGAGCCCTCAGGCGCCCCTAAATTTCTGTTGTTTAAACCGCCTGTTCTGCGGTATTTTGCTATGGCAGCCTGAGCTGACAAAGACCAGGGGCCGCCTCACTTTCTCTATGACACGTCACCCCTGTCACTCATCGTTCTCCGCACTCATGTCACTTATTTCTTATTCCTCCACCGTTATCACCTCCACTAGGATGGAAACTATACGAGAGCAGGGCCTTGTCTCGATCCCCAGAGCCTAGAACACGGCCTGGTACATAATAGATACTCAGTAAATATTCACTAAAGTACGCAATGCAAGATAAGAGCTAAATATGTAGCGTCTTTAGCTTTTCCAAATTACAGTTTTGGCTTTTATTAGGTTGCCAACTCCTCCTAGCCACACCGCTTCACCTATTTTCCTCCTTTCTTCCATTCCTTCCTCTTTTGCTTTCCAGAAAAAAAGCTTTACATCATATTAATTTGGAGCTGTTCCAACTGGGAAGCAAGAGGAAACAGACGTGGCATCCAGAATCACTTCTACCCCTTTTCATTTATGTCTGACTTTATTTAATTAGGAAGAAAAAATCTAGCTCTGCAAATAGAAAACAAAAGCCAAGAGTGAGGAAAAGGCCAAAGATTATAAGTTACGTAAGGTGTAACACAATGTAGTTTTATGCTTCCTATAAAGTTCATATTTCCTTAAAATAGGATCAATAAACATTCATCCAACAGCGTGATTCTCCTAATTATTCTCCTTGTACACACCTAAACACACAAAGGCTTATTATAGACGATACAATAATGCTTTTCAAAGAAGCAAGAACCCTAAACTTTTTTTTCTTCTGAGTCAACCTTGACCAAAGGGTACTCAAAACAAATGAGAAATCTCTGTACTCTTTCCAGTGAAAGCTGAACAATGGGCTTAGAACACAAACGAGCAAACTGTCAGCCCTTGGTGCACACCCAGCCCACAATTTCCAAATCCAGATTTTGAGATTCTTTTCAGTCTGCTTTTCGAGTGGCAACTGTTGGCTGGTGCTGAGCGGCTCCTGTCCTCTGTGGGTAATTGCTAAGCTTCAAAGTCTGACCAGGTCTCTGTGTTTGCCTGGCACTCAGCCCCCTTCTTGTATGCCCATCGCTTGCTTGACTCTTCTGCTTCCAAGTTGGAAACCGGCCTTAAAATAGAAATCAACAGGTTCCGGAGGAGTGCTGTGCTAAAATCAGGCCAGTATTCAGCCAGGACACAGCCATAGGTTATATCCGTAACGTATGCTCGATGACCTTCCTGACTGGTTAGGACTCGCAGAGTACTGATTGTTAAGTATTTTGAATAGAAATAATTTGCCTAAAATCGTTCTGGAAAATGAAAAGCCTTTTTAAGTTGGAAATATATATATATATATATTTTTTTTTTTTAAGCTGACAGTGATCCAAGTTGATACGACGAATATTCACACCAATGATATATCTTATTATATACTGGAGACAAAGAAACTAGGCAAGAGTTTAAATCTTGTTCGATTTGGCCTAAAAAAAAAATCAAACTGTGGATGAGTAAAAAATATCAAGTGGAAAAAAAATCTGATAATATTCTTAAGTAATTCTTGAGGTTAATCCTATTCATGATTATCAAGGTAATAAAAACATTACAGTTTAGGCACAACTGATAACTTCAGTATTGAAATTAGATTTCACAATCACAGAATATTTGCAGTGATGCCCAGTCATTGTGCCTGCTTGGCTAGGTCTCATTATTGTGACAAATCCTTAATAATCAATAAATACATACATAAGGAAATAGTACAATGATAAATGGACTTTTTCAGAAAATGTGTATATTTCACTCAAAGAGTTCAGTGTCACTTCCTGCCAAGTAACTTGAAGGTATTTCTGTCATTACGGGATTCTCAACAATACTGCGCTCAGCTCTAATGTTGAGAGTGAAGACTTTGGGGGAGATTTAGGAGAAGCCTCAACATGTGTGCACTATGGCATGTGTCGTATGATAGGAGGAGAAAAATCACCTAGCGCTTGGCTGTGGTCAGCACGGACCATGCAAGTTGCAGCTGACAAGTGCCTCGTCCCCTTCTCTTGAATCCTTCACGTGTCTGGCTTCCTCTGCTTTCTAGAATTCTTGTTCTGGACTTCCTGCCTCCCGAGCCGCAGAATCAGGTCTTTTATCATCTGCTGGACATTTCCACTGGCACAAGCACATTACGAAACCAAAGTGCCCAGCAGTTCTCAAACCACGATCTACCATTGTCCCCATCAAAGTATGTTCTACCCATTTAACACCCACTGTGGGATGTCCCCAAAACACACCGAAAGAAACTTCCACTGTTACTCCCTACGCACCCTCACCTCCATCTTGGCTCTGCTCTTTCCCCCGTAAATCTCATCTGTCTCAGGGAACGGCAACACAGCCCTCCGATTTCTTGAGCCCCACGCCGGAGAGAGTCAGGAGCCCTTACTCCCCGCTACCTTCTTTCCTTCAGAAAGCCTTGCCGACTCCAGCTGCAGCTCCAGTTCGCGCGAGCCAGCCCCACCTGGCGCCACCGCCCCCCTCTTCCCTGGCTGTAAAGCCTCCTACTGTTCTCTCGGCCTCCATTCTGTCCCCTCTTCAATTCTTTCACAAACCAGCACCAGGAGTGACTTTCTTCAAACGCAAATTAGATCAGGTTATTCCTTGGCATAAAAACCCTGCCCGGGCTTCCCAGCATGCTTCGAATAAAATCAGGGTCGAGCTGTTTACTGCGGCCTTGAATGACGCCACCATGAACTCCCCAAACTTCACTCACGCCTCTCTCCCATTCGCTCGCCGCTCCCTGACCCTGGCTTCTTTTCATTTCCTCAACACACCAGGGCTCATTCCTGCCCAACGCCTTTGCATCGGCCTCTGCCTAGAACTCTTTCTTCCACTCTTCCCAGGGCTGGCTCTTTCTCATCTTCAAGACTTGGCTTAAAATGACACTTTCCCAGAGGGGATTTCTCTGACCCACCCTCATTAAAGTATAACCGCCTACTGCATTCTGTCTCAAAACCCAGTTTTCTTTATAGAATTTGTGACGTTGTAGAATTATCTTATTTGTGAGGTTTGTTTTCTCTTTCTTACTCACTAAACTATAAGGTCCAAGAAGTCTGAGACCTTGACCATCTTATTCATCCTTTTATCTCTAACTCCCTAACCTGGCACCTTTCCCATAGGAGTCACTTATTAGGTGTATACAAATGGGTGAGTGAATAAAAGCCTATTGACTTCTCTGCCTCCCCGCCCTTCCCAGGAGACTGCAAGGTCTATGAGGTGTTATCAACGCTTCTCTCCCCAGAGCCTGGTACTGTGTCTGGTACACAGTGTATACCAATAGATATTTGCTGAATTAAAATGAAATGTAGCAGACCAGGGAAAGACTCTGCACAGACGGCACTGGAGAATGAATTACAAAGGGAAGGTCACCCCTTACTGCTCAGAAGACGCCTCTGTTGGTTTCGTCTTTCCTAGACACGATGAGGTGCCACTTTGTAGGCATTCCCAGAGCCACACAAAACTGGCAGAATCACAGAGCTCAGGGGAGGCTCCACGGACATTGATTGCAGGTAACCTAGTCTACACTTTTGTTCCGTTTTGTTTCTACAAAGCTCTCAGTGAAGGGATTATGCTTTAGAGCTAAAACCAGAGCTGTTTCTGGAACACAGATGCCCACAGCACCATATCAAAGAGAGTGGCAGAAGTACAAATTTCTTGGTAACTGTGACAACTATTTCTTTCAACTTTATGGCCTCGTGATGTTTACCTTCTGTTTTCCAGACCTGGGAGCTCCTCCCAGGCAAGGAGCAAGTTACATCCCTCCCCACCCCCATGCAATTAATCTCTTCAGCTTGGGAAAGGTCCCTGGATATCTTCACCTGTTTTAACTGTTGAAGTATCCAGGTCAATATATTTCTACAGGTGCACAAAGATGAACATTCAAGGATATTCTCTGGGGTGTTGCACATAATCGCATCCCTCTGAATGTCCGCAGTGGGGCTGGTTCGTCCATACCGCACCATGCTAAGCCAATGTGGTAAATCTTTGTTGAAGGTGTCTGCTGCTGTGAAGGCTGTCAAGACGTGCTAGTAAATAAAAACAGCAAGATGAAGAACGATGTCTTTTTCTTATCTCTATAGAAATAGAGTTTATTCCTAGTTCTATAAAAGTATATAACAATATACACATAGGTACAGAAAATTCCAAGCTACTCAAGACACTATTAACAATTGCCTCTAGGGGAGGAAGAAATATGAAAGGAATATTTACATTTTACTAGATACTCTTATATTACGCTTTTTCTTTAGTACCTGCCATACAGTACTGTATTTTTCAACAAAAGCCAGTAGTTAATTTTTTTTAACTGATAGCTATTGTCTTATGAATTGTAGAAGGCAATTCTTTATTAAAAAATTTATTTTCCTTTTTTTTTTGAGAAAGAGAGAGCAGGGGAGAAGCAGAAGGAGAGAGAGAGAAAGAGAGAATCCCAAGCAGTCTCCATGCTCAGAGCAGAGACTGACGCTGGACTCTCTATTTCATGACCCTGGGATCATGACTTGAGCCGTAATCAAGAGTCAGATACCTAAGCAACTGAACCACCCAGGCGTCTGAAAATTGTTACTTCTTCTGAGCCTTTGTCTTAGCCTTGCTGGGACCAGAGTAATAAGAATGGATGTTTGATAAAAATTCCAATCCTACTGACACATTTTAGGAAGATAATCCTGGAAGTAGTGAGCGGGTAGATTTATTTAAGAAGGCTGTATTGTAAAACACGTCCCACAATCCAAGTACTGTTCTAAGTGCTTACATAGAGTAACTCATTTAATCCTATTACAACTTTTTAAGGTAGGAACTATTATCATCCCCAATTTACACACGAGGAAACAGGCACACAGAGATTATGCAAGTCAATGGAGGTTGTATGACTTTGAAGAACAAAGCCAAGATTTAGACCCAGACAGTTTGGCTCCAGAGTCCAGGCATAGTACCGTCACCCTGTAGAGCCTCGTGGAGGGAGGGGGATAAGGGGAGAAGCCAGGTGCAAGGTTGGTGTAATGGTTCAGAGGAAATGGATAGCCTGCATTTAGGAGGCGAAACCAACAGAAAAATAGACTGAAGCTCACTCCGTGATTTCTCGCTTGGGGAACTATGTAAATTATTAAGCTTTCTGCCTCAGCTTAGGAAAGCTAGACGTACACATTTCAGATCTATAGGCCAAAAGGAAAAGGAAAATTGTATAAAACAATATTTATGCTCTAAGCACTCTACATCTTCATTAGATGAGCTATGTTTAATTCTTAAATATTTTAAGTTGATTTCTTTTGGTAGAGAGAGAGCACAAGCAGGTGAGGGGCAGAGAGAAGGAGAGAAAGATTCCCAAGCAGGCTCCGCACGATCAGCACAGAGTCCGATGTGGAGCTGGAACTCATGAACCATGAGATCATGACCTGAGCTGATACCAAGAGTCAGATGCCTAATTGACTGAACCACCCAGGTACCCCTATTTTGTTTAATTCTTATAACTCTGAGAGGTAGGTATTAAATATGAGGGAACCGAGGCTCAGAGACTTTTAGTAAGGTTACACAGTATACTGCGTAGTGTTGCCTGGAGTCCAGAGAGCAGCCTGGCTTTTTGGGGGATGAAACACAACCCCCCAGTGCGTGTAGTCTTGGTGGGTGCATAATTCCAGGTACCTGCCTCCCAGTAAGAGCTGAGAAGCTGTGTCGTTCCTCTTTCTGGCTATTGGTGGAGTCAGGGGGTGGACAGGCTAGCCAGAGCTCGTTTTGATAACCTGCAACTAAGAAATCCTAACCAGAACACATGGTGATTATTGTGCTGTTTTGGGAAAGCCAAAATTCAAACTGAAGTCCACCTAATGGAGGTCCACTCTCCACCTAATGCTTTTCCACGACACCATGTGGCTCCCAAGGCTTTTGCGAACAGGACGTATCTACACGGTGATTGTTCACCAAACGTTCAGTGTGAGAGCCTTTCTGCAAACCATTAAATGCTTATTCCATGTAAACTGGTGCAGCCACTCTGGAAAAGAATATGGAGATTCCTCAAAAATTAAAAATAGGATTCAGCAATTCCGCTTTTGGGTATTTATCTGAAGAAAATGAAAACACCAATTGGAAGAAATACCTATACCTCCAATGCTCATCACAGCATTATTTACAACAGCCAAGATGTGCAAACAACCCACGTGTCCATCAGTAGAAGAATGGTGGCGCGCCTGGGTGGCTCAGTCGGTTAAGTGTCCGACTTCGGCTCAGGTCATGATCTCACCGTTTGTGGGTTCGAGCCCCACATCAGGCTCTGTGCTGATAGCCAGCTCAGAGCCTGGAACCTTTTTCGGATTCTGTGTGTGTGTGTCTCTCTCTGACCCTCCCCTGATCATGCTATCTCTCTCTGTCTCTCAGAAATAAATAAAACACTTAACATTTTTTAAAATAGATTAATGGATAAAGAAGCTGTGGTATGTACATGTACCCACAAAATGGAATATTATTCAGTCGTAAAAAAGTGAAATCTTGCCATTTGCAACAACATGGGTAGACCTCAAGGGCATTATGCCAAGTGAAGTAAGTCAGAGAAAGACAAATACCAAATAGTTTCATTTATGCATGGAATCTAACAATAAAAAAACCAGGCTCATAGATACAGAGCATGATTACGTTTGCCCGAGCATGGAGGTGAGCAAAACGGGTGAGGGAAGTAAAAAGGTACAAGCTTTCAGTTATAAGACACATAAGTCATGTACATGTATATAAGGTACAGAATGGTGACTATAGTTAATACTGTATTGCATATTTAAAAGTGGCTAAGAGAGCAAATTTTAAAGTTCTCATCACAAGAAGACGAATTTTTACGACTATGTGTGGTGACAGATGTTAACTATACGTACTATGCTGATCCTTCTGCAATATGTACAAATACTGAATACTTATGTTGTACACCTGAGCTAATATGAAATTCTATGTCAATTATAGCTCAATAAAAATAACTAAAAATTAAAAATTAAGGGACGCTTATTTAGGGTAAGTGAAGAATTTTGCCAGGCAATTAAATAAAATCAAATTAATGGAGGTATAATTTACATATAAATAATAAATACTGTGTGGTAAATGATTTTAATATGGTTTTAACAACATGCACCTGTGTAATTGCCAGCAAAATCCGGGCATGGAGCTCCCTTGTGACTTTGTAGTCACCTCCTACCCCTCCAACCCCAAACCCTGGAAAGTACTGATTTTTTTTTTTAATCCCAATAGTTTTCCCCATTCCAGAATACCACGTAAGTGGAATTTCACAGTGGGTAGGCTTTTTTGAGTCTGGCTTCTTTCATTCAACACAGCGCATTTGAGAGTCAACGTGCTGTTCCATGATCATTGATTAGCTCACTTATAGGATAAATTGTCCTTACGATGGTCAGACAGTTAATAAATATTTGGTAGGCGAGGCACTGTTCTGTGTACTGGGAGCAGAGCAATGACTAAAAGAATCTGAGTCCCCACCGCTGACGAGGTGATACTCTAGCGTTGGGTAGGGAGGTAGGCCAGCAATAAACACGGAAACTGAACTTTTAGGAAATACAAGTCAAACCCGCAGTGAGCTACCACCTCACACCTGTCAGAGGGGCTCAAATGAACAAGTCAGGAAGCAACAGACGTTGGTGGGGATGTGGAGAAAGGGGAACACTTTTGCGCTGCTGGCGGGAATGCAAAATGGTGCAGGTCCTCCAGAAAACAGCGTGGAAGTGTCTCAAAAAATTAAAAACAGAACTGCCCTATGACCCAACAATTGCACTATTAGGAATTTATCCAATGAATACAGGAGTGCTGATTTGAAGGGGCGCACGCACCCCAATGTTTAGAGCGGTGCCGTCGACAAGACCCAAAGTATGGAGAGAGCCCGAATGTCCAATGACTGATGAATGGATGCGGAAGATGTGCTGTATACACACACGGTGGAAGATTAGTTAGCTATCAAAAAGAATGAAATCCTGCCATTTGCAACAACATGGATGGAACCAGAACATAGTATGCCAAGCAAAATGAGTCAAAGACAAATATCCTATGATTTCACTCAGATGTGGGATTTAAGAAACAGAGCAGGTAAGCATAGGGGAAGGGAAAGAAAAGTAAGATAAAGACAAACCAAGCAAACTGGGGGGGAGGGGCTCACGGGGGACACGTGGAGGGGATGAATCACTGGGTTCTACTCCGGAAATCGTTATTACATTATATGTTAATTAACTTGGATTTAAATAAAATTAAAAAAAAATAAAAACCTGTGGGGCACCTGGGTGGCTCACTGAGGCCTCCAATTTCAGCTCAGGTCATGATCTCGTGGTTCATGAGTTTCAGCCCCAAGTCTGGCTCTATGAGGCTGGAGCTCAGAGTCTGGAGCCTGCTTCGGATTCTGTCTCTCTCTGTCTCTCTGTCTCTCTCTCACACACACACACACACACACACACACACACACACACACCAATAAACATTTGAAAAGATTTTTTTAAAAACTTTTGAAATAATTTCACTCAAAGCGCCTCTGACTGCTACAGTGGGGCATGGATGGAGCCACAGAGGGGGGCAGGAGCTGCCGATTTACCTAGAATGGCCTTTTAAATGTCCCTCTTAGGGGCACCTGGGTGGCTCAGTCGGTTAGGCGTCCGACTTCGGCTCAGGTCATGATCTCGCGGTTCGTGGGTTCAGGCCCCGCGTCGGGCTCTGTGCTGACTGCCGGCTCAGAACCTGGAGCCTGTTTCAGATTCTGTATCTCCCTCTCTCTCTGACCCTCCCCTGCTCACGCTGTCTCTCTCTCTCAGAAATAAATAAAGCATAAAAAAAAAAGTCCCTCTTAGAGATGTTAATTGAGGTCCTCATGATGAGGGGGGCAGCCAGGCAAAGATCTGGGGAAATTGCAAATGGCAGCAAGAGCAGTGAGTGCCAAGGCCCAGAGAGGGACGAGCGTGGTGCGTGTTTAGGGACAGAAGGAAACCTGCGGAGACTGGGGAGGGAGCCACCGGTTAGCTGGAAAAGCTGGTCAGGAGCCTTGTCAGGGGGATTTTTTCTTAGTTTATTTATTGACTTTGAGAAAGAGAGAAAGAGAGCACAAGTTGGGAAGGACTAGAGAGAGCGGGAGAGAGAATCCCAGGGAGGCTCCACACTGTCAGCGCAGAGCCCGATGCAGGGCTCAGACTCACGAACCATAGATCATGACCTGGGTGAGATCAAGAGTCAGACACTTAATGAAGGGAGGCACCAGGCGCCTTGTCGGCCCACTGGAGCGTGGGCTTTGTTCTAGTTCTAAGAGGAAGCGTTGAGAGAGTTTAAACCGGAAAGGAATCTGATATGATTTGCACTTTTTAAACACACGTCTCGCTGCTGGGCAGGGAGTGGGGACGCGTGTCTGCTGACTTTCTCTGTGTTGGAGAAACAGCTGGCAATGAGTTGAACCAGGACTGGAGAAGGGCAGATGGTGAGAAGTACTGGAATCTTCTACCTTGGAGGCATGGCAGGAAAAAAAAAGAAAAAACAATAACAATCCGCAAAGCTCTTCAATTTCCATGTTTCTTTTAAAGGCTTTGACCCTAGAAACCTTAGCGTACATCTGGAAGCACACAAAAGTTTAAACGTTCTGTGTAACATATAAGAGGTCAGCGACTGACCTGTACGGTACAGGTAAACTAGTCTTGATAATTGAGGTCAATTTATATTAAATTGTGGGATGTGACTGAGGGCCTCATGATGAATCGATTCCATTTAGATTCTCAGCAGTAGCTCAGGATGCTCCACACTTCTTGGGTCGTGAGAACGGCAGGTAAAGGACTCACAGGCAGCACAGTCCATGTGCACGTACATGACCCCAAGTTCAGAGGGCTCTCTGCACGGACTGGATTCCAAAGCGAAGAGTAAGGAAGAGACTCATTGCTGAGGTCAAACACCGGATCAAATCTCACCAGTCACACTTGTGAAGCTTTTGGCTCAGAGACAGGAAACACGGAGTCAGAAACACGGCGAGCCACTGACCCACAGCAAACTACTTTAAAAATTCATGTTTTCCCACGGCCTCTGGACGCTAGGGCCGTGCCGAGGACACCCGGGCGGTGATCCATAGCTGGCCGCCATTTGTCCGCCGAGACCAGCCTCCCGTGTAAACCAGGACGTCCGTTCGGAGGCGAGAGGCGAGCACATCTCCACGCGGTTCTGTCCCTGCAGCTGCTCACGGACTTCGGGCCCTTGTTTATTTTGAAACCAGTCACCAGCCTCCTCCAACCGCGTCTTCGTAAACTCACAGGACAGCCTGGCAGGGAGTCAGACCCGAGGGACGGTGGGGCCCGGGCGCTTCTGTCGCGGTCCTGCCCCATCCTTGACCTGCTCTCCGCGTGGTTGCTTTTGATTCACGGTGGGTTTACATCCGACCCTAAGGCCTTCTGCTCACCTGGCTTTCTGTGAAGGTAAAATACGGTTCCGGTGCGAGACAGCGAGGAGGCCCGGAACATTGCCAGAAGCTCTCAGAGACGACGAGCCCGTTCTCTGCTCACTCAGCCAGGAGGCAGGAGAGTGGGGATGGGAACAGAAGAGCAAACAGGACTATCTACAGGGGCCTCTCCCCACCCTGAGCCTGCCGCCAGGGCGATGGCGCGGCCGAGACACTGGAAAACCCTCTGTGGGGCTCGGGAAGATCCCAGAGAAGGATTTCCCTAAGAGAAAAAATGGAGGGGTGTGTCAACCTAGGTGAGGAGGTAAACTGAGGCAAGCTCAAAGAGAAGAGCTTGTTCAGAGATAGAGAAATTGTTGAAGTCAAAACAAGTGGATACCAGCTTCGAAAATTCCCTTGGCGGGTAGGGCCAGTCGGGTCATACAAACAAAACTCAGTTTGGCTCATCCGTGAGGCCGGCCCAGCCTGGACCATTTCTTGTTCGGATCCTGGAAACCATATGCAAAATCTTTCCAGGGTCAATAGGAGGCAATCTCTGATTAACTCCCTGTCACTTAGGAAAATTCCAATATTTTCAATTTTCTATAAATCAAGCATTGACAGGAAATCAGTCTCTCAGTCGTGTTTTTCTTTTTTTATTTAAAAACGTTTTTAATATATTTTTTTTAATTTTTGAGAGAGAGACAGAGAGTGAGAGGGCGTGATCAGGGGTGGGGCGGAGAGATCTGAAGCAGCTCCAGGCTCTGAGCTGTCAGCACAGAGTCCAACATGGGGCTTGAACTCATGAACCAGGATATCATGACCTGAGCCAAAGCTGGAGGCTTAACCAAATGAGCTACCGGGGCGCCCCTTATGTTTTTCTGAGGGCACATGTGAGAGACTTTCCATTGGATATTCTCTGGTTCAATCTTAGATTGAAATTCTTTGCTAGGGTGAGTGACTTCCCTCGATCCTTCACACAGGGACACAGCCATTCTCTCTCCAGCCCCTGTGCCCACACCGTGAGAACAAGTGTGGGCAGGGCACCCGGGGGCTCAGTCAGTCAAGCATCCGACGTGGGCTCAGGTCACCATCTCACGGTTCATGGGTTCGAGCCCCGCATCGGGCTCCGTGCTGACAGCTCGGCGCCTGGAGCTGCTTTGGATTCTGTGTCTCCCTCTCTCTCTGCTCCCCCACCCCACCCACCCCGGCTCATGCTCTGTCTCTCAACAATATACAGGCATTAAAAAAAAATTGAAGTCTGAACTGTGTACTCCAGGGTCTTGCCAGAGAATATCTTCTTTACGGTGGTTAGACCGGGATGTTTACTTAGTTTCATAGCCATCTTGCCGGCCAGCCTTCCACCCTGCCTTTCTATGCCGTGGGGTCGACCCACCTCTCCCGGGCTGCACCTGCCACACAGGTTACCCCTGGGCTGTAAATCCCTTCTACATTTGAAGGAAACACAGATACAGGCAGGCAGAGACTGACCAGGGTGGAAAAGAATTCATTTGTTTAGCTCCTCACAGGTAAACTGGCTACAGCTAACGTCCTCAGCGGTGTGAACAGCACGGAGGCAAATCCCTAGCAGCAGACATCCTTCGGGTCCTCACGCACAGCAGGCCTCACAACGCGCACTGCAGGTGTGCTGACAGTCCGGCTGCTTCGAGGCTGGTGTTCTGGTGGCATTTCAGGCACAGGAATTGAGGAGCCAGGGAGGAACGCCAGGGGCCTGGGGCATCTCGCTCGCTGGCTCTCCAGCTGGAAGAAACCCTGAGAAGGAATCGTGTCCAGGGGTGGGTGTGCTCTGGGTGAGACGCCGGGACTTGCTGTTGCTACGAGTATTGGGGTCTGCGGCACTGGTGGGAAAAGGCAAAGGGAAAAACCCATTTCTGTCCTTATGGAAAAAAGAAAGAAAGAAACGCTATTTAAGGCGGCTCAGTCAGGTGAGCATCCAGCTTCGGCTCAGGTCATGATCTCACGGTTCGCGAACTAGAGCCCACGAGGGGCTCTGTGCTGACCGCTTCAGATCCCGTCTTCCTCTCTCGGCCCCTCCCTGGCTCGTGCGTGCGCACTCTCAAAAATAAATCTACATAAAAAAAGAAAGAAACAGGGGCGCCCGGGTGGCTTAGTCGGTTAAGCGTCTGACTTTCGCTCAGGTCATTATCTTGTGGTTCGTGGGTTCGAGCCCCGCGTCGGGCTCTGTGCTGACTGCCAGCTCAGAGCCTGGAGCCTCTTTCGGTCTGTGACTCCCTCTCTCTCTGACCCTCCCCTGCTCACGCTGTCTCTCTCTCTCTCCTAGAAATAAAACATTTAAAAAAAAAAAAAAGAAAGAAACAGCAATTCAAATGTCGTGCCGCTTGCCTTCCCAGGTCACCACCTGTTGCCTGCATATCACACTTGCCCAGAGAACCAAAGGCAGCAACCTTGGCAAAATGACACCTTTTCAGCAAAAGCCCTCCCCACCCCCAGCCCCCGCCCGTTAGCAGGTCCTTCACCGCTAAGGACAGTCGTTTGTTAATGTCTGGAAATGCCTGACAGTGTAAGATGTGATAGGATCACAGTAGCTGAGGGTGATTCTTGTTTTTTTTTTTTTTAATGTTTATTTATTTTTGGGAGAGAGAGAGAGACAGACAATGAGCAAGGGAGGGGCAGAGAGAGGAAGACACAGAACCTGAAGCAGGACGCAGGGCTTGAACTCACAGGCCACGAGGTCATGACCTGAGCCAAAGTCAGGCACTCGACCGACTGAGCCACCCAGGTGCCCGAGGGTGATTCTTACGCAGTACCTCCCAGCAAAGGATGCCAGGCATACAAGTGATTTTGGATCTAGAAAGCCCGGTGATTCATTTGTGTGGTCTCACAAAAGCTTACAGAGCACATACTTCGAGTAGCTACATGGCTACATCTTTCTGTATGATGGAGGGTTTGTGAAATTTTAAAGGAATTTAAAAAAATTAAACCAGGATTTTACAAGAGTGGGGAGACTTTTCCCTGGATGAATGTCTTCAGCTCTAATTGAATTATCCGGCTACCTAAGGAAACCAGCTAAGGTTTCAAAATATATTTTGGGGGACGTAGGCAGTGAGTTACTTTGTTCCTTATTAAACCACATTGACTAAATAAATGTCCGATGTGCACTTAAATCTATTTGTTGAGAAGCACCTTGAAAAATCACCATCAATATGTGGTGGAAAAGTGTACTCATACTCATACTCATACTCACGGGCGCCCATTACTGTGGGTAAAACGGGGCTTATGGGAATTTCAGTCCCACAAACATTGCAATGACCTTGAGAGAAACGTATCTGATGGCACATTGACTCCGGCAGAGTTCTGCAGATACAGGCACAGAAGAGCGGGAAGGGTTTTGTTGTTGTTATTGTTCCATTAGAGTAGAAGGCATCCCCTCCTCTGGAATTTTCTGGCTGCATTTTGTGGCAATTCAGAGACCAAGTCGTCTCTGCATGTTTTTCACATTATGCAATTAAAAAAAAATTTTTTTTACTATGTAGTTTACATCGAACACTTCAGGAAAGAAAAATAAAATAAAGTAAGTGATTTTAAAATGCAGTCCCCAGAGTCAATAGATCTCCTTCATAGTTACTGCCAATCAATACTTAGAAATGTGTAACATAAAGTCAATTAATAAATAAAATAAGCAAAATAACGACGTAAATATAAATCTCATAGATGGAGAATATATACTATCAGTGAAGTCACTTTGCCACTTTGTTTTTGGGGTTTTTTTCCACACTATCCACCTGTGTTTTAATCCCGTATTCACCTGTCTCAAGAGTTAAATTAGACTGTGGATGTGCACAAGTTAAACTGTCTGGGGGCACCCAGGTGGCTCAGTTGGTGAAGCAGTTAAGCGTCTAAATCTTGATTTCGACTCAGGTAACCATCTCATAGTTGCGAGATGGAGCCTCGTTTTGGGCTCTGCACTGAGGCTCCTTAAGTGGAGTGGACTCTGTTTAAGATTCTCTTTCTTTCTCCCTCTGTCTCTCCCCCACTCGCACCACCCTCTCTCTAATAAATTAAAAAAAATTACAATTAAAATTTAAAAAGGAAAAGAAAAAACTTGAAAAATAAACTGAGTCTTGAGGCACCGGGGTGGCTCAGTCCATTAAGCATCTGTCTTCGGCTCAAGTCATGATCTCACAGTTCATGGGTTCGAGCCCCACGTCGGGCTCTGTGCTGACAGCTCACAGCCTGTGTCTCGCTCTCTCTCTGCCCCTCCCCCACTCATGCTCTGTCTCTGTCTCAAAAATAAACTATCAAAAAACAACTGAGTCTCAATACCAGTGTTCATAGCATTATTCACAATACCCAAAAGGCAGAAACAGCCCACGTGTCCACCAACAGCTGAGTGGACAAAATGTGGCGCATCTATACAGTGGAGTACTATGCAGCCCCAAAAAGGCAGTTCTGACATGTGCTACAACACAGATGAACCCTGTGAACGTGACGCCAAGTGAAACAGGTCAGACACAAAAGGCGAACGGATTTAATTCCACTTATGTGAGGTACCTAGAGAAGTCAGATCCAGAGAGGCAGAAACCAGAACAGCCCCCGGGGGATGCAAGTTACTGTTTGATGGGCAGTTTCCATTTGCCATGGTGAGAGGGTGCTGGAGACGGATGGTGATGAGGCCCACACGACGACAGGGGTGTGTTAATGTCACTGAACTGTAGACTTGGAAATGGTTAGGGACACCTGGGGCGCTCAGTCTGAGCATCCTACTCTTGATTTTGGCTCAGGTCATGACCTCGTGGTTCATGAGTCTTAGCCCCACGCCAGGTGCTGGGCTAAGTCGTGGAGCCTGCTTGGGACGGTCTCTCTCCTTCTCCCTCTCTGCCCCCATCACCCCCCCAATTACACTCACGCTCGCTCTCTCTCTCGTTCTCTCTCTCTCAAAATGAATCAATAAACTTAAAAAAAAGGTTAATGCTAAATCTTGTTACATATATGTTGTTTAAAAAACAACAAAACAAAAGAAAACCGAGAAAAGATTCCTAGCCCGCAGGCCCTTTTTGTGTTGCTCAGGACCAGTTGGCTTTTTCTTTAAAAAAAAAACTTTTTTGGGGCGCCTGGGTGGCTTAGTCGGTTAAGCGTCCGACTTTCGCTCAGGTCATGATCTCGCGGTTCGTGGGTTCGAGCCCCGCGTCAGGGCTCTGTGCTGACTGCCAGCTCGGAGCCTGGAGCCTGTTTCAATCTGTGACTCCCTCTCTCTCTGACCCTCCCCTGTTCATGCTGTCTCTCTCTCCTAGAAATAAATAAAACATTAAAAAAAAAATTTTTTTTTAACTTTTTTTTACACTTATTGACTTTTGAGAGACAGAGAGAGACAAAGCACGAGCCGGGGGTGGGGGGCGGACAAAATCCGAAGCAGGCTCCAGGCTCGAAGCCACGAGCCACGACCTCGTGACCTGAGACGAAGTCGGACGCTTAGCAAGCAGAGACACCCAGGGGCCCCGCACCAGGCTTATCCTCATCCGGGGTCTGTGCTCACCCTCCTCCCCACCCGCCGTGCACCCCACCGGCCTGTGCGACCACCAGTTCCCTCCTGACGCTCGATGTCGGCCCACGTTTCTCCTTCTCCAGTCTATCACCTGACCCTCTTATTTCCTTACTTATTTGTGATCCGTCCCCCTTCCCTAGAATATAAGCCTCCCCCCAGATTCCATCTGTTTTGTCCTCTAGTCCTTGTAACAGAGCCGGACCCTAAGCTGGTGCTCAATAAATATTTGTCGAGTGACTAAACCCTCTGGCACATAAAGCATCAGTGGGTGTTCTTTCCAAACAGAACGTATTTGAAGTCAAGTGCACGGACTCAGGGCTGTGCCTCTATTTTCTGGAGTCTTCATTATTACGCTCTCTCTCCCTTCCCAACCTCCCCTCCCAATTTTCCAAACCCTAATTCCAGTTTAATATCCTGTGAGTGAGTAATATCAAACCTCCGGACGCGGACCCCGCCCATGGTAAAGTCCAGCCGGTCCACACCCGCCGAGCTGCCCTACCCACGCTGGAGACGCCGGGGCTTTGGATCGGGGAAGTGATCTGAGAGTTGGCAAAAATCAAACAGCCCAGTGGCTGGGGCCTTGGGGCAGGACTCTGGAGTCAGATGAGGAACAGCAAGTCTTGGTCGCGTGCCCTCATTTTAGTGCCGTCGTCAGCTGACGCGAGGCTCCCAACAGCCGTGACCGGGCAAGGAAGCCACTAGATGAGAAGAACCAGAAGCCACCGGAAGCGCTCTCCGTTTGAACCTCGGTGGCCCTCACACGTTGGTTCCTTCGACACTTCCGTTCTTGAGTCTCTGCAACAGCACGTTTCCAAGCTTGGCCTGAGAGGTGGGGGCCGGCCACGGCTTCAAGGAGCTCCGTGTTATTGGGAAATAATTTTGTCTGGTGAGCTCCTGTTTAAGCCTTCAAGTTTTGCTGGCATAAAGTTGCATTTATCTACACCAGCTATTAATCCAAGTGATCACATTCCCCACGGACCCTAGGCAAGGTCAAAGACAGAGATCTGATCTGCCATTGGTGTTAAACGGTAGGCAGACTAAGTGGAACAGAGCATTTATTTCTTACGGTAAACCTTTTTTCTAACATAGGGCTTTTATGTGCCCTCATTTAGGGGACCTCTGATCTTTACTCACTTCTCTATCCATAGACTAGATACCACCTCCAGCCGGCCATGCTGCAAAATACAGGTTCCCGTCATGGGGAGTATTGGGAAAAAAATGAATTCAAACGCATCACTCTTGGAAAGACGATTCAAGGCACAGACTGGCAGAACGCATAAACGATGACATCCATATGTGCTTATTACAGTAGTAAAGAACCGTACGTGAGGAAAACAATATGTGTTTTGGACGATTTTGCCCAAAAACATGGAACTAATCATGAGCTGATGCACACATGCCTCTTCCCACAACTGCCACCCCACCTCCCTGCCTCTTCCTTGTTTTTTCCGTGAATCAGGTTGCGACGACTCTCACAAGAGCTAGGAACGTCTCCCAAGTTCTGCTAAAGTCGTTGAAACAGGAAAAACAATCTAATATGCTGGGAATTAAAGCAGTCGTTGCTCCTTCCTCATCAACTACTCCTCCTGAGCCCTGTCTGCGTCTGTCAGTTGGCTGAATAGCGTCGCCTGTATTTCCATTTTAATCCCTTGAGCCTGTGAATATGTGACCTTACATGGCAGAGGGACCCTACTGGTGGGATTAAGGTCAAGGAGCTTGAGAGGAGATGATCCTAGATCCCCCAGGGGGGCCCGGTTTAATCCCATGAGTCCCTAAAAGTGGATGAAGAAGGCAGAAAAGTGGGCCAGAGAGACGTGGTATGAGAAGGGCTCTGGGCGTCAGAAGCCGGAGAGGCAAGAAAGAAGCTGCTCCCTTAGAACTTCGAGGAAAACGACAACGGACAAACAGAGCGCTGTCAACACGCTAATTTTTGCCCAGGACTTCTGACCTACGAAACTGTATGATAATAAATTTATGTTATTTTAAGCCACAAAGTTTGTGGTAATTTGCACAGCAAAAAATAGAAAAGGAAATAGCGGGCAATTTCCAGACATCTTTAGCTGTCAAGTTAGGGAAACAGGTAGAAAATTTGGAAGCTGTCATTGTACAAAAGATTTCCTCCGTACCTTTGTTTGTTGGTTTTTTGGTTGGTTTTTTTTTAATTTTTAACATTTATTCAGTTTTTGAGAGACAGAGAATGAGTGGGGAAGGGGCAGAGAGAGAGGGAGACACAGAATCCGAAACAGGCTCCAGGCTCTGAGCCGTCAGCACAGAGCCCGACGCGGGGCTCGAGCCCACGAACCGTGAGATCCTGACCTGAGCCGGAGTCAGACGCCCAACCGACTGAGCCACCCAGGCGCCCCTTGTTTTTTTTTAAAAAAAACATTTATTTATTTTTTGAGAGACAGAGAGAAACAGAGCATGAGCAGGGGAGGGGCAGAGAGAGGGAAACGCAGAATGGGAGGCAGGCTCCAGGCTCCAGCACAGAGCCCGACGTGGGGCTCAAAATCTTCAGCTGCCAGATCGTGACCTGAGCCGAACGCAGACGCTTAACCGACTGAGCCACCCAGGCGCCCCCGACTGCTCTGCACCTTTAGTGTAAAAACCAGCCAGTCTTAAGTTTCGCCTTCCCTTCTCCCTGTATTTACAGAAGGAAGACAACGATCAGAATCATCGCACACTGAGGTCCTGCTTGCATCACACGCTGCACTAAGCGCGGCAAATGCTGTCTTGCTTCACGACCACATTAACCCCCTGAAGAAACGGAGACTTTTCGAGGGGGAAGAGCGTGGTCTCCAGCCTCACCTTTGTTATGCTGCTGGTAAGACAGTAGCTGTGACGCTGGGCTGCTGGGCGAGCTTGCGCCGCGGATTTTCCAGGACCTGCTCATTTCAAACGTTCTGTCTCGCTGTCCTCAAACGTCATCCAAATGTCCCAGAAATTCTAACGGCTCTTCAAGTAGTAAATAGTCTAATAAGATACACAGGAGTCCCCCTCCCCCAAACCACGTAGCAAATCACAGTTCCTTATTCCTTATTCAGAAAATATGGCCCAGATACCACTGTGTCACTCAGTCCCTTAGACGGGTTATGGCGGTTTGACATCTATCGTACCCATTAAATCCCCGCTGCCCAAATGAGGCAAATGTAGCACTAAGTGAATAATCGTAGTCATTGGATAGTGAGGGCACCTCGACCTGGAAGGCGACTCCGGAGACACAATTTAGGACCGACGGAAGGACATTCTAAAGCACAGCATCCTGGATGCGTGTCTGGAGGCACAAGATTGTCAATCTAGAGATTCCCAAGCAGCACAGCCGAGCTCAGAAGCTGCCGAGCTCCGCCGCCCGATCGCAGGCACGCACGCAGGGTCCCCGGGCTGCGGCGCGGGTCTGAGGTGGCCCGACCCTGCGCGCCACGGCCATCTCCTGCCAGGCGGGTGCCCGGACCAGCTTAGGCACCAGGCCAGGACTGAGGATGCCCCGAGGCAGCAGCGGGAGACCCGCGCTCGCACCGTTCGCTCCAAGTTCGTGATCCAGTTACCGTCTCTTCTACTGTCATCTCCCAAACGCAGGGCACTCTCTACCTGTGTCTGAACAACAACACAGCATCCGGTCTGGACGCGAATCTGGCAAATTCAGCAGGAGAGACAGAAAAGAAAGGGAATCTTAGTCACCTTAAAAAAACAAAGCAAACGAAGAAGGTCTGCGCTACCCAGATGGCTCCAGCACTGGGGGGCTTTCATACCCAGCTTGAGAATGGAAACAGTACAGCCACTTTGCAACAGTTTGACCCCTTCTTACAAAGCTAAACAAGTCCCGGGGCGCCTGGGTGGCTCAGCCGGGTAAGTGTCTGACTTTGGCTCAGGTCACGATTTCACACTTAGTGAGCTTCCGTCCTGCGTCTGACTTGGTGCCGACAGCTCAGAGCCCGGAGCCGTCGGATTCTGTGTCTCCTCCTCTCTCTGCTCCTCCCCACTTCTCAAAACTAAACATAAAAACATTTAATAATAAAATAAAAACAAGCCAAACCAATTCTATGAAATGACCCGGCGGTACCGCTCCTAAGTATTCAGCCTAGAGAAACAAATACGTGTGTCCACACCCATAAAAACAAAATCGATGGAAATACTCATACTGGCCTTATTTATCGTTGCCAAAATGCCGAAACAACCTAATGACCTTCCATTAGGGAATGGTACAGCCCCACGAAGGAATATTAGTCAGCAAGGAAAAGGAGCCGTCTACTGATACACAGCACAGCATAGATGAATCTCAAACATGTTATGCAGGGTAAGGAGGCCAGGCTCAAAGCGCCTTCTGTGATGCATGGTTCCATTTAGGCATAAACTACAGGGACAGAAAGCAGGTGAGCTGGCGGCAGAGGAGGCAGTAACCATACAGGCATTTTTTCTGGATGATGGGACCATTTCATACAGTGGTTGTCATGGTAGCTACACAAGTCTATGTGCTCATCAGAACTCACAAAAATGTATATGAAAAAAAAAACCACATGAATTTTACTGGATGTAAATTACATCCCAATTAAGCTGACTTTAAAAGTAAGCAATATCCCAGGGCGCCGGGGTGGCTCAGTCGGTCAAACATCTGACTGGGGCTCAGGTCATGACCTCACGGTTCGTGGTTCGAGCCCCGTGTCGGGCTCTGTGCTGACAGCTTGGAGCCTGGAGCCTCTTTCAGATTCTGTGTCTCCCTCTCTCTGCCCCTCACCCCCCCTCACCCCCCCTCACATTCTGTCTCTCAAAAATAAATAAACATTAAAAAGTGTTTTAGTGATATCCTTTCTTCATAAGGTAAAGGTAAACCCCATTCTTTATTATTGTTTTAATGTTCATTTATTTATTTTTGAGAAAGAGAGAGAGAGAGAGCAAGCAGGGGGTGGGCAGAGAGAGAGGGAGAGAGAGTCCCAGGCAGACTCCGCGCCATCAGCACAGACCCCGACGCGGGGCTCAAACCCACAAACCGTGAGATCACGACCTGGACGGAAGTCGGACACTTAACTACCGAGCCGCCAGGAGCCCCAGGCACACACCCCATTCTTCGCTCCTGCAAGATCCTTTTGCACCTGTGGATCCACAGAGCCAAGGAGCACCGCCGGCTTCGGTGTCCTGTATGAGACAGTGGAGTGCTGGCCAATCACCTCGTCCTTCCCAGACTCGCCACACCCCGCACACCCTGGCCTCACACGACCTTGGTCACAACGGCCTCACACTTCCGCCCCTCTATCGCGCTCCTCCCTCAGCAGCGGTTTCCCTGAGTGGCTCCTTCGGATGCTGCAGAGCTCTGCTTAAATGTCACCACCTCCGAGAAGCTCTCCTGGATTTTCTGGAACTACATCGAGTGTGTGCTGTCAGGCTGTCAGCGAGCCCCCACTGGTTTGCTTCACTGATCCTTTGCTTTTTACTTTGCTTATTGACTGAATTATTTGTCACTTGTATTTCCCTGGAGGTCGAAGCCCTGTGAGAGCAGGCTTCGTGCTCGCTTCGTTCACTCCTGCACCCCGGACCTCCCAGCACAAAGTGGATGCCGCAGACCAAGTGCTTACATCCCCAGAATTCGCGTGTCGAGTTCCGGTCCCCGTGGCACGGTAACTGGAGGCGGGGCTCTGCGGAGCTGACTAGGTTATGGGGGTGGACAGTCTTTTATAAAAGAGGCCTCGGAAAGGTCCCCAGCCCCTCGAACTGCCCTGAAACCCAGGTTGTGTGAGGAGTATTCGCAGGGTCGTTTCTTCTCTGGGTCAAAACACTTCTGGGGTGAGTTCCAGGGGGTTCTGGAACCGAGTCGAGTCCGTCATGGCCGGAACATAGGGGAGTGCCCTCATACCTTTGCCCTGCGCAGCCCTGAAGTGCGAATTCAAACACATCTCTGATGTGAATCAGGCTTGATCAATACATTATCTCAGTCAGTGGATTATTAATCAGCTAAAGCTTTTCCTAATGAAGAGGTGATTTAAAAAGGTAATTTCCCACTTCAACCATAGTCCAAGATTCAGATATTGATTTCTTCTCGAGTAATTACAGGCCAAATGTTTAAACGGCAGGCTTATAGATTAGTTAATTAAGTATTTATCTCCACGAAGCAAAAAGTGTGTGTGCAGGAACCACCAAATGACATTTCTCACTCGGGCTTCTCTCACCGCACGCGACTCAGCGTCTGTAGTGGATCCGTCGCACTTGACCTTCTCTCCGCCGTTCTCTCTGCAATGCCTGTGACACTTGGCTCAAAGTTTGCCACGTCCAGAAGTTCATCCCCGACCACCCGGCTCAGCAGTCTGTCCATCAGCCCCCCACCCTGAAGCCTCCCCTCCCCCCGAGCTGTGTTTACTTCCATCCCCCACATGAATATGTGGCTTATTTGTGTGGTTTGTGGCATGCTTCTCCTCACTAGAACACAAGCACAGGGGGAGTCGAGATCTTTTTGCTCTTTTACATACGGTTATATTCCCAGGGTCTAGAAAGTGCCTGGAACGTAACAGATGATCGATCGGTACGTGTCGGGTGAATATTGGATAGTCTGATGTAATGTACAATTTCAGCCACTTCCGGTTTCCCCTCCAGACAGGACATGTGTGTCTTCTCAGCTGGCGTCACTGGCACGCGAGAGGTCAGAGCTCAGGAGCTGGGTGCTCTGAGGGGCCCTGAGGCCGCCTGAGCCGTGGGCACCCACCAGGCACGTCCCTGGAAGTCTCAGGTGCAGGCAACACGATGGAAGGACCACTGTCCGGGGCTCCGGGACTCACCGAGGCTGTGGCGACAGGCGAGTGGCTTAGCTCCCCGAAGCGCAGCCGCCCCGTCTGGAGACCAGAGCCAGCACGCCCTGCCTCCCGCATCAGGCTGCGGGGTGCGCGCGGCGAGAACCCCCCACTCCCCGCCCCTCCTTGCCTGGCTGCTTACCCCACCCTCCAGGTCCTACTGAGACACAGAAATCCGATAAACTAACCAGCGCTAATGGGTGCTAATGGGTATAACATTTTTTTAATGGAGACCTTAGAGAGCCCTTTGCTTTAATCAGGAAGAACAATTTCGGATTGAACCAGGAAGGGAAGCATTTCAGCGAGGGCGTGTGGGTGGTGGTTAATGGTTTCAGGACCAGTGTCCCCTTTGGCACGCCCTGAATCAGACTTGAGAATGACCCAGGAAGCAATAGCTGCACGCTTGGGAGATTTATTTATTGGAGTCTGCCATTTGGTCAAATGTCCTGAGCACCCGAGCAACACATGACCCTCACTAAACGCGAGGCTTCACCCATATGAGGTATAGGCCTTGGCCACACCTACGCGCTTTGTGGCGGGTCACGGTCTCGGGTTTACAATCCAGTATTTTCCAGCTGCAGATCTCAGGACATCTAGAGAGAAGAGCCCTCCCCTGTGCTCAATAAACTCTGAGTGTCCTTGCGAGATTAACAGGTGTTCTGTCTCCAGCCCTGGGCAGTACCTCAACTGTCCGCACGCATCGGACAGTCGTTAAAATTTAGTCACCATCTTGTACATTCCTGTCCCTTGTGTCACGTGAACATTCCCCTCACCCTGGGTGTTTTCCTCCTGCCCCTAAGTGTGAGTCTGGGGTGCTGGCTGATGTGCGCTGGAAGGAGAATCCTGGTGATGGCGGTGGGGTGGAGCCGTCCCGGCCCTGGCCGGCTCAGTCAGGAGAGCAACGACTCCTTCCCCCCCGCCCCCCTCTCTCTCTGAGAGACAGAGAGGGAATCTTAAGCAGGCTCCACACCCAGTGTGGTAGGGAGAGGGGACGTTCCCCCAACACAGGACTCAATCACATGACCTTGAGATCGTGACCTTGAGACCATGACCTGAGCCAAAATCAAAACTCAGACGCGTAACTGACCGAGCCACCCGGCCGCTCCCAGAGCGCATGGCTCTCGATCTCAGGGTTGTAACTTCAAGCCCCGAGTTGGATGTAGAGATCACTTGAAAAGAAAGCCTTTGAAGACAAATTACACACTCCTTCGCCGTCCATCGGTTATCGCCTCACAGTGTGTCTGTGGTGTTGGGCCAGGGCGGAGCTCACTGCGTTCTTGGCCGGTTCAGTCTGTGCTTCGTGAGGAATGTACCTGACGTGAGTCCGCGATATGTATCTTTGCCCTTTATTAATCCTCTCCAGACTAGTGAGGGCCAACTCTTCCAAGGCCTCCCCGAGAGAAAGGCTGGGGGGAAAAGTGCACTAGCTCCTCTCTGGGCCTCTACGACTTTACTTGTGTGGGAAAATGTAGTTTTAACTATAAACCTCCCTCTTCCCAGGCTTTCTGGTGAGCACACACACAGCATGCAGTTTTTATCCACAGAACCTCAAAACCCAAGTTTCTTCATTCATTCGACAAAGAAATAATTGAGGTCTTTCTATGCACTTGTGAGTAAGAGTAAATAAGACAGAGTGACGGCCAGGGAGCCGGTTAGAGGAGGCAGATTATCACTGCGAGGGCAGAGCAGGGTCGGGGGGGGCTCTCCAAAGTACCCCCCCATCACAACCGGCTTCCTCTCACCACCTTTAGGAGAGTGGGCTGGGAGGGGCGCCTGGGGGCTCAGTCAGTTAGGCAGCGGACTTCAGCTCAGGCCGTGGTCTCACTGTTTGTGAGTTCGAGCCCCACGTCAGACTCAGCTCGGAGCCTGCTTCAGATTCTGCGTCTCCCTCTCTCTCTTCCCCTCCCCTGCTCGCTCACTCACACACTCTCTCTCTCTGAAAAATAAATAAACAGTAAAAAATAATTTAGGAGAGTGTGCTGGGACAGAGGCGTCTCCTACCTTCATTTTTTAGGGCAACACCCATCCCTTCCCTGCAAATGAAGTCCCCATGCTGATTCACCAACTTGATGAGAACAAAGAAGGGGTCAGGGTACAGAAATATGACAGATGTGCAGGAGGCATGCTTGACGTTGAATCAAGTTCACTCCCAGTTTAACTCGGTTCAGATCAAAAATGCACTGCTGGCTTCAGGTGGGTAGCAACCGACATCAGGTGCCACCACGGATCCCCCGGATTTCCCCCTCTGCCCCCCCACACCTCCCGCAAGTATCTTTTTCTTCTATTTGCCCTCTGATTAGATCTGACCTCTAAATGTGGTGGGGGACTACAGGTAGAAGCCGAGGTCAGGCCCTAAAGACAAGACTATCTTTGTCCCTCCCCAGGTCACCGCGCCTACGGGCCTCCCTCTCCCAGGTGGCCTTGGGACATCACCAGGAGAGAAGCAGAAGCCAACTTTAAGAGAGGAGAGGTGCTTCCGTGGCCAACATTCTTCACCAGACCAGCTGGGAGGTAAAAAGACAGGAGTGGCCGCATCACACCCACCATCTCCCACACCCGAGTCTGGACCTGGCAGGTGTCAGCCGCCCTCCTCCCTGGATTATCTCTGGAAAATCCGCCTCCGGAGTCTTCACACCCCTTTGGGCAGCTCAGGCTTCCACATTTAAGGTGGACGAGGTAGATATTTAGCAATAACATTTCATCAGTAATTCCAATGTATTGACATGAGACCTTGACAGCAATTCATGGAGGATAACGTAGCGCATGGTAAGCCCTTTCAAGAGGTAGCCACAGGCTGATAGGAGAGTAATGTGACTCGGCCCTGCTGCATTCGCGCCGAACTTGAAAGCTCCTTGCGCGTTGGGAAAACGCGTCCATCCATTCTAGGGTGGACACAAAGTTTTCAATAGAACGCAACAGCATCTACATACATATTGACGGGCTGAGCTGGAGACGAGCCTGGGCCAACCGCCGTGTCCCATGTCACCGTCTTGTTCCATACAGTAGGTTCTATCGCCATCACTGCTTTAGACACGAGACAAATGAAGCAAGGAGAAGGGCATGAAAAATGTGCAATGTACACCCCTAGGAAGTGTGAATGTGGCCACGTCAGGTAGTTGGACGCCAGCACCATGTGCTCATCCCTCCTTAACTGTTGTCTACATAGCATCATTATCACCAAGGCTGGCGGGGGTGGGGGTCTGTCTTGGCTTCTTACAGTCCCCCGAGCCGGGCAGGAGAGACAAGTGGGAAATCACAGGAGGCTGCAAGAGGCAGAAGGAGGCATCTGGTGTGCTTCGCTCACTGCAGGAGCAAAATCACCAGGCACACGTCTCCACACTCACTCACGGATGTCTCTCCACCCAGGATTTATGCCTGCCCAATATTTAACTTTGGGATTGCAAAACTTGTGCAAAAAATTTTTTTAACCATCAAGGTTTCTTTCCATGCAGCTAATGCATTGTGTGAAAAGGAAGAGTGTGTGTGTGTGTGTGTGTGCACGCGCGTGTATTTGGTCTATATCTCTCTCCCGCCCCCTGTTAGTTGAGGGGAAATGGGCGAAAATACTTGCCTCGCTCTTTCACTCCGTGTTCTGCACTCAAATCACACTCAAAAGTGTGAACACTGCAGTGACCGTCCAGTTATTGAACTTCACTGGTATTGACTTTAAGTGCTACCCTCTTAGGTCTCTCTTCTGGGTTATCGTTTTCATCAACATGCTATGCATATCCTGCCTCTAAATTCCAAAAGTCTTGGGCTTTGGACGCTGTGGTAAAGTTAACAACGAAGACATTAGACTACTCTTCAGATTTCTCGGGGGAGGAGGGGAAAGGGCATTAAAACCCTCGGCCCGGGGGTGGGGGTGGGGTTCCATCTGTTTGGCTCGGGGCCAAGTGAGACCAGGCTGCCGATGGGGGATCCGAACAGCCTGGTCCAAGTGGGTTTGGACGTGCCTGACGGAGACCCAGAAGTTAGGGAATTGCCATTCTTCTCCCATCTGGGGCGTCTGGGCTGAAACAAGGGGAGGTGAGTCACGGTTTCTGAGCGCCTCCATAAGCCAAGCCCTGGGCTGGGATCTTTTACAAACATTTTACAACCTAACTGATCCAGTGTTACAGCCCACGGCTAACATTATCAAGCACAGTCTCCACTAGCTTCACAAGTATTAATTCGTTTAAGAGCCGCAGCAACTAGATAAATCAGATTCTGTTATTTTTCACACTCCAGCCCAGAAGAACACGGAGTCGTTAAGAGGTTAAGTGACCTGCCCAAGGTCATGCAGCTGCTCCAGGGCAGAATAAGGACTTCAAACGCAGGTCCAGAAACTCGGCTCTTTATTCTATGTCGAAGCACCTCTCGGAATGAGGGAAATGAAGCTGAGAGAGAGCGAGAGAGCGAGAGAGAGAGAGAGAGGTTGCCTGGCTGAAGTCGCACAAGTAGAATGGCAGAGCCAGGGGTCAGAGCCCGGTTTGTCTGGATCAAACTAAATGCTTCCTGCTACCTCTCGCTCCCGCCGTCGTCCTGCGGTCACTGTAAATAGTTCATCCTCACCTTCAGGAGCAACTTCAGACAAACCGCTTCCTTTTCTGTTTCTCTGTTCTTTTCCTCTCTTTTTCCCTTCCTCTCCTGCCTCTTTGGATGCCTCGTTTTCCTTCCTTCTTTGCCCTTCCCTTGCTCAGGCCCTGGGTCTGCCGATAACACTCCGAAAAGGCAATGGTGGTGCAGGAGGTTACGGAGCCCTGACCTCGGTCATTTAACCATGACTTACAGAGCTTCAGAGCAATTGCCAGTATGACCCGCAGTCTGTTAATGACTGAAAAATTAAACGCTTATCTCAAGAAATGTCTACATGATGAATGGGTCCAATTGTTGTGACAGAGGGGGTCCTTTTATTTTCATCGTGGTCAGCCTATGGACCCATTCGACAGATCCTTAAGGGCTCGCTGGATTAATCGTTTAATGATTTGGTCAGAAGTTTGGTGATTAGAAGTGTCCAGGCTGACCCAATTACACAGCCTTATCCTGAGGCCAGACACCAGGAAGCTGGCAGGCATAGACCTAGGGCTGCCCACCGAGTTCCCAGTTTGTTAGCCTGGGGACGACTGGTGATTCTCAGATGCCCAAAATGCCAAAAAAAAAAAAAAAAAGCATTTGTAGAAGTCTTCAACACTTCCAAGATTCCAGAATACTCACTCATGTCTACAACCCTTTTGGTACTGGACACGGTTCATATTTCTTCTGCCGATCAAGCACATGTACTGTATAGGGCTCTGACCTTGATCCTGTTCTCTTTGACCTTGATCCTGTTCATTCCCTTTCGTGCCTTCAAATCCCATCTTTGGTTGATGACCTCCAGGTCTGTGCCTCTAGAGTCAACCCCTGTTTCTAACCATCTTCCCGAGGTTTCCTCTTGGCTATCCCTCAGGCACCTGAAATTCAACCAGAATGAAGCTCCTAGACCTTTCCCTGTACAATTCTGTGAATGATATTTCTCTGCCTCACAAGCTTTATAAAATCCTCAGTGCGCCCCTGAGACCTCCGTCTCCCACACTCCACAGTCAGTAGTGTCTCTGGGGTCTGTCAGCTTGTAAGCAGATGCTGTCTCCCAAATATCCCCGTTTTTCACCTCTGTTGTTCCTGCCGAGGGTCTCCTCTCTCACGGGATATTGCCACGGCCTCACAAGTTGTATCTGGGTTAAAAGACACATTTGCTACCCCGTTCATTTTCCTTCGTAGACTGCGCTGCGACGGGCGGGAGCTGTGTCTTACTCCTCTTTGGGTACAATCGCTGGCAGGTCTGAGCTGGTCTGCTAGTCACGTTGCTGCAGAACCACATTTGCCACAAATCAGTCATTCCCCTAGTTTCATCAGTTTCCTATCAGATGCAGAATAAGGGCTAAGCACGTGCAAAGCCATTTGAAGTCTGCTGACAGTTTGATCTGCTCTCTTCTTAATTCCCCCCATTCTTCTCCATCTACCAGCTCAACCCAGACGTTCCGGTTCCCCGATGCCCTGCTCCGTGTGCCCCCGTGTGTCTACACTCACTGCTCCTTCCCCAACATGACCTCCCCGTGCACCGGCCTTGGCCATGGCCTGGGAAACGTCTTTTAAATCCTGCTTCAGCGTCCCTTCCCTGCGGCACTTTCTTTCCCAGACGGCTCTTTCCTCTGCAAGCGTACACCACCTTGGTTCTTCTTTTTTTATATTTTTCAAAGTTTATTTATTTTTGAGAGAAAGAGAGAGACAGGGCACGAATGGGGGAGGGGCAGAGAGAGAGGGAGACACAGAATCTGAAGCAGCTCCAGCCTCCGAGCTGTCGGCACAGAGCCCGCCCCACCAACCCGCCAACAGTGAGATCATGACCTGAGCTGAAGGCAGCAGCTCAGGATGGAGCCACGCAGGCGCCTCTACAGCACCTTGTTTCTTACCACCAGATGTGATGCTGTTTTGCGAGGATTTGCTTATTTGTATCATCATCTGTACTAGTTTCCTGTGGCTGGTGTAACAAATTACTGCCGCCTGGGCCAAACAGCAGAAACGTATTCTCTCTTAGCTCTGGCGCTAGAAGTCCAAAGTCCGCATCACTGGGTAAGATCAAGGGGTCAGCAGAGCCACGCTCCCGCCAGAGGCCGTAGGGGAGAATGTGTTCCTTGTCTCTTCGACTTCTGGTGGCTGCAGGCATTCCTTCATCTGCAGCCGCATCACCTCAGTCTCTGCCTCCACCTTCACGTCATCGTTCCCTCCTTGTGAATTGTACAATCCGCCTCTGCCTCTCTCTTATAAACACACATGAGAATCCATGATAACCTCCCCATCTCAAGATCCTTAATCATATCTGCAAAGACCTTTTCTTCCAAATAAGGTAATATTCACAGGTTCCAAGGACTTGGATCTAATGTTCTGAAGGTCAACATTCAGCCTACGACCCTGTCCCCACAGATGAGGACCTCCCAAAGGGCAGGGGATGTGATCTAGTCCTTTCTTATTCCAGCAATAATAAGCAATCAACAAATGTCTGATGAAAGGTTGGAGAATGCATTGAATGAAACACTCTCATCTCACTCAGCAGATGTTGGCTGTTAACATATTCAGCAAAGCACTTATTGATCATGATCATGTGCCAGGTTAAAAGGGAAAGAGCAAACGGTCACCAAGAAAGAATAAAGGTGTGGAGATCCGCGCAAGCCTCTCGTGGAAGTAACCTAAGCTGAGATCCAAAGTAAGTGAGGTAAGTGAGGAGTTGAGGGAGGGGGGACAATTATTCCAGGCAGAGGGGCCACAGATGTACAGGCTCTAAGGCAGCGAAAAGCTTAGTGAGTTCAAGAAACAGCAAGAAGTTCGAGGGGCTGAAGTGTAATCTAGAGATGAAATGCGAGAAAGAGCTGGGGTTTACAGTTAGCAAAAGGATATTCGTGAAGTGTTTTGTTGTGCAGACCCCAGGTTTCTAGTTATGCTGAGAAACAATGGCATCGTAAACTGACATGTGAGTGATCCTACAAGAGAATAAGGGGATTGGATGTGGAGGCAGGTGCATGCACATATTCGCTGACTGGCCAGAGGAGTGAGGGCGTAATGTTCCAAATCGGCAGGGAATGGAGTGACAGAGCACGGTCGTACGTCTGACTCTGTCATCAAATATACTCAACTTTGGTTTATTCACTCACAGGGTTGACGGAGCCTCAGGGATGGGAGACTACCATACGGGGGGTTGGGCATGGAAGATAACGCTGGCTTGTTTCTAATTCCATAATTTTACCAACTGCTCAAAGTCAGATCTATTTCAGAAAACTTGAAGAATAATTCTCAGGACAAGTACTGAGCTTGGTATTGACTGAGCACATAAAGAAAGGAAGCAAAATGTGAGACCCATCTAAGGTATGATTTCCAGTAATCCCTTACTTTACTATCTCTGACTCAGTCATGACAAATGGAGTTAATCATGCCTTCAGTTATTTACTCTTGTTAATGCAAACTAACTTATTGAGCATTTACCATAAACTCAGATACTACACTAAACGTTCTACATGCCCTATCTTGTTTCACCCCCTAAAATATCCTTTTAGATACATATTTTACATCCTCATTTTATAGGTGAGAAAGGGAAACGATAAAGATAAGTACCTGGGCAGTGTGATTCTAGAAGCCATGCCCTTAAAACCACTTCACTAGACTGTCTGCTCCTTACTTACATTTCTGAGATTTAGATTTTACCTTAGCTCCTTTCAGGAAAATTAAGATATGTAATAACACATGGGGAAATCAAAGTATTTTCTCACTCAAAGATTCATTAAAAGCCTCTATTTCAAATTTGTAATAGAATTTTTAAGGAAAAAAATCAGTGTAGGGGCGCCTAGGTGGCTCCGACGGTTAAGCGTCCGACTTCGGCTCAGGTCATGATCTCACAGTTCGTGGGTTCGAGCCCCGCATTGGGCTCTGTGCTGACAGCTCAGAGCCTGGAGCCTGCTTTGGATTCTGTGTCTCCCTCTCTCTCTGCTTCCCCCCTGCTCATATTCTGTCTCTCTCTCCCTCCCAAAAATAATGAAACATTTAAAAAAATTTTTTTTAAATCAACATACAACCCAAAGAATAAAATAAAAGCAGGTGAGTCTATAGTGATAGAAATAAACAATTGGACATATAAATAAATGGAGGAGAAAGACCAACTCTTCTTTACAGAATATTCCACTTAGTAATATAGAAGGAAGGAGGGGGAAAAGAAAATCACCATTTGAACACCATAGTAATAATGGCTGTAGGTAAGATCCGCCAGTGCATGCTAAAATTCGTGGGTGAAAGTTTAAAAAAAATTAAGATATTTGCACAGTCTGAAATTATCTCCTCACCAGAAAAAGATACTATTAGCTAAAAAAGGCAAAAATAGGGGCGCCTGCGTGGCTTAGTCGGTTAAGCGTCCGACTTTCGCTTAGGTCATGATCTCGCGGTTCGTGGGTTCGAGCCCCACGTCGGGCTCTGTGCTGACTGCCAGCTCAGAGCCTGGAGCCTGCTTCAGTCTGTGACTGCCTCTCTCTCTGACCCTCCCCTGCTCACGCTGTCTCTCTCTCTCTCTCTCTCCAAGAAATTTAAAAAAAAAACATTAAAAAAAATAAAAAAGGCAAAAATAGAAACCATACAGGGGAGAAGCCCAGCAGACAGTATCTTAACCAAGGGATCAAGGTTAACATCACCACGGCTAAGAGATGGCGGTGCCACGTGGCCTGATACAATGCACTAAGAAGCAACACCACTTCTGTGGTATTGTGTCCAGTAATACCTGATTTCAGTCTACGCATAAAGTCACAGAAACATCAGGAAATACCAGACACCCCAAACCCAGGGGCGTTCTGCACAATAACCAACCAGAGCTCTCCAAAAGGCTCAAGGTCATGGAAGACTGAGAAACTCACAGACTGAAGGCAGCTGAGAACTGACAACAAAATGTGTGTCATCCTGGTCGCATCCCGGAACAGTAAAAGGACAGCAGTAGGAAACCTAGTGAAATCTGAAGAGGCTTATGGTTAGTTAACTAGTGTTGTCCTAACATCAGTTTCTTAGTTCGGGTGACTGTACTATGATCGTGTAAGATGTTAACTCAGAGGGAGCTGGGTAAAGCGTCTATAAGAATTCTTGTACTGGGGCGCCTGGGTGGCTTAGTCGGTTAAGCGTCCGACTTTCGCTCAGGTCATGGTCTCGCGGTTCGTGGGTTCGGGCCCCGCGTCGGGCTCTGTGCTGACTGCCAGCTCAGAGCCTGGAGCCTGTTTCAGTCTGTGACTCCCTCTCTCTCTGACCCTCCCCTGCTCACGCTGTCTCTCTCTCCTGGAAATAAATAAAAGATTTAAAAAAATTAAAAAAAAAAAAAAGAATTCTTGTACTATTTTTGCAACTCTTTATTGTGCTAATAATAATAGTTTTTTTACGTTTAAATAATAATAATAGTCAGCAGGTCAAACTGCACATCCCAGCGGAGTATAAACAGTAGGCCAGAGCAGGAAGGCATTGCATGTTCCAGAGCCCCAGCCAGGATTCTATTGGAAACCCTATTTCCAAATAATCCAGCCCCAGTCACCCCTTAGTCCATTGACCCATAAAATCTAGTTCACCCAAAAATACATAGCCCCACTCTAAACAGGAGAAAACCTCAGTCAAACCCCAAACGAGGAACATTGTACAGAAGATCTGACCAGTACACCTTAAAACGGTCAGGGGGTCATGCTGCTTAGTTTTATGTATCTACTTGGCTAGCCTGAAATACTCAGTTATTTGATCAAACAGTAATATGGTGTTGCTGTGCTGAGATGTGGTCAACATCCACGGTCAGTTGACTCTTCTTCAGTAAAGGAGATGATAATGTGGGCTGGGCCTCAGTCAGTTGAGGGCTGTAAGAGGTTTCCCAGAAAAGAAGAAATTCTGCCTCAAGACCAAAACATCAAGTCCTATCTGATTTTTGGAGGGGGTTTTTTGGTCTGTTTTGGAGAGAGAGTGTGAGCAGGGGAGAGAGGCAGAGGGAGAAGGAGAGAGAGACAGACAGAGAGAGAGAGAGAATCATAAACGGGCTCCATGCTCAGCATGAAACCTGTTGCAGGGCTTGAGTCCGTGGCCCTGGGGTCATGACTTGAGCCAAAATCAAGAGTCAGACGCTCAACTGATGGAGCCACCCAGGCGCCCCTCCTGCTTGATATTTTAGGTTGCCAGCCTGCTCTACAGATTTTGGACTTTAGATTTACCACAGTCACATCAGCCAATTCCTTAAAATAAATCGGTGTGTGTGTGTGCACGTGTGTGTGTGTGTGTGTGTGTGTGTGCGTGTGTAAAATACATATGTTCTGTTGGTTCAGTTTCTCTCGAGTACCCTGACTGACACAGTCATTAATATAACATTGTATGTTAATTACAGTTCAATTTTAAAAAAGAGACAGAGGGGGGCACCTGGCTGGCTCAGTTGATGGAGCATCTGACTTCAGCTCAGGTCATGACCTTGCAGTTGAGTTCGTGGGTTCAAGCCCCGCGTCGGGCTCTGTGCTGACAGCTCAGAGCCTGGAGCTGCTTCAGATTCTGTGTCTCCCTCTCTCTCTGTCCCTCCCTCGCGCTTTCTCTCTCTCAAAAATAAACAAACATTAATTTCTTTTAAATAAATCAATACAAATACAAATAAAATCTTTTAAGAAATAATACAAATAAAAAGAGAGAGAAAAAACGCACAAAGATTCAATAAACAAACAAATACATATACGGAAAGTCTGAGAAACCACCACGTCCGAGAGAAGACTAAAGAGACATGATAAGCAAATGTAATGTGGCATTCTGGGTGGGTGCTGGGACAGAAGAAGGAAATGAGGTGTAACTACAGAACTCCAAAGAGACAGGCACCTGGGTGGCTCAGTCGGCTGAGCATCCAACTCTTGATTTTGGCTCAGGCCATGATCCAAAGTCGTGGGATCAAGCCCTGTGTTCAGATCTGAGCTGAGCATGGAGTTTCCTTAAGATTTTCCTCCTCCCTTTGCCTCCTCCTCCACTCATGCTCTCTCTCTAAAAAAAAAAAAAGTGATTCTGAAGAGGGTATGGACTCTAACTAATAATGTACTAATATTGCTTATGAATCAAAACCAACATACCACGCTAAGTTAAGACATTAATCCTAGAGGAACTGCATGTCAGGTATATGGGAACTCTGTACTATCTTTCTAATTTTTCTGTAAATCTGAAACTATTTGAAAATAAAAACTTAGTTTGAAATATAGATATGAGGTCCATCCTTTCCAAGGCACCAAAATAAAGTTTGAATTCAGACACACCTTCCAAAGGGCTAGAACTATCATGCACCCACCAAAATGAATAAATAGAAAAATATGTAATATGTGGATTTAATGTAATAAACAAAAATTATGTCTTACAGTAATATTTAGACCTATTTAGAAGACCACCAAATCAAAGTGACAAGAAAAATTGTTTTGGGGTTTAAGACCCAAAGAATCCCTTCATTTACTCTTTCTGAGTTCTGTCCCTAGAGAAGGGTCTCTCCTCTTTGTATCTATTTCTTCAAAGACTCATAATTCTGACACAGGGTGTGTGATTAAGTGCATCCAAAGCATGGTGTGAGTTCAGCCCGGGTGAAAGAAGAGCAGAGACGATTTCAAGCCAGGGATAGCAGGGAGATCTGGAACTCGCTAGAAGCTATGGCTGGGATAAAGCTCTAGCGAGGAAGCTGCGACTAACCTCTCAGCCAGGTCTCTGCCCGTTTCAGGAGCCCGAAGACGGGAGAGGTGACAGAATGTGGCAAAGCGAGGTCCGGAGAGCCTCAGACAAATTAATTACAGTTACACTGACACTTTCATTATCAAATGGCATCCTCTCACCTTTTCTTCATATTGGTAAGTGATACATTTTATGACTGGTTCGTAGTTTTATCTTTGAGGCCCAGGAGAGAAGTAGAGGAAGAATGTTAGCTTCCCATGATGTGAAATAATAAAAATAGTATTTATAGAGAGAAAAGATAAGAATAGTCTTAGCCCAAATAATAATTTTTTTTCCATCTAGATGAGGCTTTAGGGATAATCTAGTTTCATGCTCGGATTTTGAAAATTAAAATAGGTGACTCACCAGGGGCACCTGGCTGGCTCAGTCAGTTAAGCATCCAACTTTGGCTCAGATCATGATCTTGCGGTTCAGGAGTTCGAGCCCCGCATCAGGCTCTGTGCTGACAGCTCAGAGCCTGGAGCCAGCTTCAGATTCTGTCTCCCTCTCTCTGTTCCTCCCCCGTTCATGCTCTCTCACTGTCTCAAATATAAATAAGGGTTAAAAAAAAAGATTTTTAGGGGCACCTGGGTGGCTCAGTTGGTCGAGCGTCCAACTTTGGCTCAGGTCATGATCTCACAGTTTAAGAGTTTGAGCCCCGCGTTGGGCTCTGTGCTGACAGCTCAGAGCCTAGAACCTGCTTCAGATTCTGTGTCTCCCCCTCTCTGTGCCCCTCCCATGATCATGCTCTGTCTCTCTCTGTCTTCAATGATAAATTTTTTTTTAATTTTGTAAATATTTTTAAATAGGTGGTTTACCCACAATCATAAAACAAGTAAGAAATAAAGGCAAGAGTGAGACTCAGGCCTCCATCATTCTGTCCAGTACTTTTTCATGGCCCTCTGCTACCCATCGGCTCAACGTGTGGTCCAGCACCATCCAACAGAGACCCAATACGAACCACACGTGTAACTTTTCGTTTCCTAATCACCATAGTTTAGAAAGTAAAAAGAAACAGGCACAATTAACTTTAATACACTTTATTTAACCCAGTATGTTTAAAGTAGAGTCATTTCGACATAAAATCCATAGTTTACAATTATCAGTGAGATATTTCACATTATTTTTTTCTATTTGGTCTTTAAAATCCAGTGTGTCTTTTATACCTGACAGCACTTTTGAATTTAGGCACATTTTAAGTGCCCAGTAGCCTCACATGGCCAGGAGCTCCCATGCTGGAGAAAACAGTCTAGTGGAATAACAGTGGGTGAGTGCATTAGAGAATTGTGACTGAGTGCAAGGCCTTCATCTGACCAACTGGAGAAGGTAACCCTGTTATCTTTTCGATCCATGGCTTCCTAAGTGGAGTTTTCTTCTCATATCAACATACAAGGCCCACGTGGAGAAAGTCGGTTGGGAAGTCGGCACGGGCAGGTGTTGTCCAACGTGTCTTTATGTTTACGTCTTTATGGCTTTCTCGAAGCCCTGTGAAGTTGATGCTGGCAGCCTAGATTTTCTCTTCCAGCGATCATTATTGACATCATCTTTGGGGCTTCCATACTTGATCAATTCCTTCTCTAAAGCCTATTCAAGCCGCCATGATGCTGGGCCAAATGTTGAGCATGAGGAGCTTGCATGACACCCAAAATTTCCCATTAACCCAGCTTTTCCTGTTACCCCACTCCCATGGCTCCTCTCTCCTCCTGAGAACACACAACAGCCTTCCTATATTCTGCCTGCCACAATCTACCAATTATCAGAACTTTATTACAATGCAGCTGTAAAGGCTCCAAAGTGGAAGTATTGCACTTGGCAATGGAGAATTTGTATCTCCTTAAAACAGAAACAGAAACAAGAAACCCTAAGCTAAAGGATTCAAATACCCACTGTGGAATTGCAGGGTTGTGGCAGAAGCAAATAGAAAGAGCCCTCAGTGTTCTGAAATGACACTGTATGGATTAGGGTCAGCAAACTACAGACCTGGGGCTAAATCTGACCCACTGCTTTTCTGCTCAGCTGACATTTTTAAATAGTTGGAAAAAAATCAGAGAAGAAACATACTTCATGACAAGTGAAAATTACATGAAATTCAGATGTTAGTATTCATAGATAGCTTTCGTGGGATGCAGTCACGCTCATTCGTTTGCATATTATCTGCGTCTGCTTTCAGCTCCGACAGCAGGGCTGAGCGTTTTGCGGTAGAGTCAGGATCGCCCACTGAGCCGAAAATATTCACCATCTATCCTTTTACAGAAAAAGTGTGCCAAATGCTGATAGAGGCGATTACCTATATCGCCTCTTTACAGGTATACATTGTGCACCTAAAACACTTTTCTGCGAGCCACAAAACAGGTCTATATTAGTCACAGAATCATAATTTCATGCCTGTTTTACAGACGCTTAGGAAATCTGTCAATTGAACAAAGTATGTAAAAGTTTGAATTGTCCATTACAGATTCCCACAGTAACCGGACTGCCTTCCCATTATGTGCAGAAGGACTTTCCTTCCTAAGGGGACAGCAGTCTTTATACCGGTCGGCCAAGTCAGTATCAAAGATCATGAGAGGGGCGCCTGGAGGGCTCAGTCAGCTAAGTGTCCGACTTCGGCTCAGGTCGTGATCTCGCGGTTCATGGATTCGGGCCCCGCGTCGGGCTCTGTGCTGACAGCTCGGAGCCTGGAGATGCTTCAGATTCTGTGTCTCCCTCTCTCCCTACCCCTCCTCTTCCACTCATGCTTTCTCAATAATGAATAAACATTGAAACAAAATTTTAATTAAAAAAAAGACTATAATAGATGACACCGCTTGAGACTCCCTCTCTCGTCTCCCCCTTCCCTCTCTCCTTCTTTCCCTCTCCTCCTTTTCTTTCCAGTCTAGCTTTTCCGTTGCTCGAGAAGGGGAGTGACCGCTTCCACCTGGTAAAGATGTCCCCGTAAACTCAGAGGTCTTACTTTGCACGGTCTATAAGAATTGGAAGGAGCTGACAGAAAAGCAACGTGCTAACGAAGTGGTTTAACAGGTCACTGAGTACTATCTTCTCACAATATGAACTGAGCTCACCTTCATCCTGAGCCCTGACTACACGGCTAATTCGAGAACAAGGTGTAGCCTGAGCTACACGAGCACGGCTGTTCACAGGGCGAGTGCCAGACCGGGTGAGCATGTAAGTGGGATTGGCATGCATGTAAAAACACGTGCACTCATAATACGTAATTAACATTCATGCAACACCTACTGGGTGGCAGATTCTGCTGAGTGCTTTATGTAGCTTACCTCATTTTACCGTCACAACAAATCTATAAAGTAGATACTGCTGTTTTCTATGCATAACAGACAAAGAAGCCAAAACTTAGAGATGTTCACCTGCCCAGAGGTACACAAGTAACGGGCAGCAGGGACAGGACCCAATCCGGGTGTGTCTGTGTCATGGGGTGAAACTTATTAGGTGTATGGCTGTGCCTTTTCCCCCCACATACATAGTTTCATATTGTATTCTTTTCTCTCAGATGTATACAACCTTCTGCCCAGAACACCTAAGGCATACCTGGGAGTGGTAAGAGTATGAGTTTTGGATTATTATAACAGGAATGCAGAGAGAGAGAGAATATTCAGCTCTTAATATCAAAAATCAGATTTTCAATTCCTTAGCAAAACAACAGGCTTGAAGGTCAGGTTTTGTCAACAGAGAAAAGGGTTTTCTAAATTCTCCTAGGGTCTCCTTTACCACATCAACAGCCATGTCTGGAGGACTTGATCGCAGACTCCCACACAGGAGAGGTCTATGTGATAGAGAAAAGTCTGCTCTTTCTCCTCTCAGTGGCCTACGGAGAGACGAGGGCAGGGAGGGGGCAGGGAGACACAGGCGCCACGTCCCGGAGAGAAGAGAGTGGTAGGGAAGGCGAAGAGAAAGCCTGAGTTTGAGCGGCTTCTGCTCTTTCTGCCAAGGACTCTGGGAAGGAACCGCCTCATGAACTGCCCTGCACCAGCGTGGAGGCAGCCATGTTGGAGTACCTTCAGAACGCAACATGGTTAGGCAAGGAGACGGCCTCCCTTCAGTACCCTAAGGACTTCTGCCCCATGTGGGGTATTTGGGGTTGGAGATGCAGGCGTACGTGAGATGGACGTGAGTTTAGGGTTTGGTTGAGGAATTTGCCAACAGCGTGCATGGCCATAGTGTTCTTAGGCCCAGTAAAGATCAAGGTGGGGGGCCCCCTGGGTGGCTCAGTCGGTTAAGCATCCAACCTCAGCTCAGGTCATGGTCTGGCAGTTCGTGGGTTCGAGGCCCACATCAGGCTCTGTGGTAACAGACAGCTCAGAGGCTGGAGCTGCTTCTGATTCTGTGTCTCCCTCTCTGACCCTCCCCCACTTACATTCTGTCTTTCTCTCCTTCCAAACTAAATAAAAACATTAAAAAACAAACAAACAAAAAAAACATGGGATTGAGATGTTAGTGAAGAGAAGGGTAACTTAACAAAACCAATGAGAAGACCACCCTCCCACTTCAGCCCCAGACACCTGCAGAATACCTGGGGGCTGGTCCAGTTACCCTCAGTCACGGCCAGTCCAGGATGTGGCTCTGAGGCTCTCACGGTCCCCCACCCTTTCCCCAAAACACTTAGCACTTTCTGGAAGAGGAGGTCAGAAATCTGACAAACTTGAGCCTTGTCCCAAAAGAAACAGAATATTTAAGTCTAAAGAGACTATTTAAATTGACTTGAATTATACTATTTTTTTTTAATTTTTTTTTTAATGTTTTATTTATTTCTAGGAGAGAGAGAGACAGCGTGAGCAGGGGAGGGTCAGAGAGAGAGGGAGTCACAGACTGAAACAGGCTCCAAGCTCTGAGCTGGCAGCCAGCACAGAGCCCAACGCGGGGCTCGAACCCACAAAACGCGAGATCATGACCTAAGCGAAAGTCGGACGCTTAACCGACTAAGCCACCCAGGCGCCTCTTGAATTATACTATTTAATCAGAGTAAAATATAACTTTCCCCCACTAACAAACGCCATGGGGAAGGAGAGTTATAAAGGACATCATACAGGTTATAGATTAAAAACACTTGTATTTTCTCAGTCAAAATCTGAGCTCAGTGCGGGGACATCTGTCCTTTCCCAAAGCCTGTGCTCTCGCATTCTACTGCTAGCATGATCCGACTGGTAAAGCTTTGGTCAAAATCTAAGGAGAGTAAAGCATTTGGACATTCCTCAAGCATATTTCTTTTTTTTTTTTTTCTAACTTTTTAAATGTTTGTTTATTCTTGAGAGAGAGAGACAGTGTGGACAGGGGAGGGTCAGAGAGAGGGAGACACAGCATCCAAAGCAGGCTCCAAGCTCTGAGCCGTCAGCACAGAGCCAAACACAGGGGCTCGAACTCATGGGCCATGAGATCATGATCTCAACCAAAGTTGGACGCTCAACCGACTGAGCCACCCAGGTGCCCCTCCTCAAGCACGTTTCTGAGCTGAAGTGGTGGCCGAGGGTAGATCACATATCACAGTAAATAATAATACCTTTCTCATTCAGTGGCTCTGAGAATTAACCGAGGACTTAGAACAGCCTGACAAGAAATGCTATGTGTTTGTGATCATCGTTATTACTATTTTATGTGGTAACTATTGTTGGCTGACTCCCCAGCATCCATATGTCCCTTCCTCCCACGATGTAGCAGCCACACAGCTCAAGTGGGATTGAGCCCAACCCTGGCTCTGGGCGTGGGCCCTGAGTACTGAATCCATCAGAGTCATCCCTCCCCTGTCCCGGTGGTTGCTACAAGGGTGGGCAGAGATCCTAAATTGGCTCAGCCAGAGTGTAAGCTGGTGCACGTATTTGATGTTTAGGGAGGAAAGCTCTCTTGTGGAGTATAGCGAGTGGCTTTGTGATCTACAATTGCAACAGCCAATTTGGGGACTACGTGATTTAGGATGTATTAACAGTTCTCAGACTTCCTGATCTAAGACCATTTGTTATCCTTAAAAATTATTGAGAACCAGAAAGAGCTTTAATTTATACAGGTTATATTTATCAATATTTACTGTACTAGAAATTAAAACAGAATATAAACACTACTTATTAACTCACTGAAAATAAAAACAAAGAGACCTCTCATAGGTTAATACAAAGAAGTATTTTCAATGAAAAGATAACTAAAGTTTCCCAAACAAATCAAAAATTAGTGAGAGAAGAGGCATTGTTTTTTACATTTTTGCAAATCTCTTCATATCTAGCTTAATAAAAGACAACAGGATTCCGATATCTGATGTGCTCAATCTGTTGTGATAAATAAAATCACAAACGAAAGAGGAGAGATCACAACACTGCAGAAATGCGAACAATAATAAGAGAATATTATGAGCAATACATGCTAATAAATTGGGCAACCTGGAAGAAATGGACAAATTCCTAGAAACATATAAACTACCAAAACTGAAACAGGAAAAAATAGAAAAATTTGAACAGACCCATAACCAGCAAAGAAAGTGAATCAGTAATCAAAAATCTCCCAACAGGGCACCTGGGTGGCTCACTCGGTTAAGCATCCAACTTCAGCTCAAGTCACTATCTTAGCGTTTGTGAGTTCGAACTCCATGTCAGGCTCTGCACTGATAGCTCAGAGCCTGGAGCCTGCTTCAGATTCTGTGTCTCCCTCTCTCTGTGTGTCTCCCCCACTCATGCTCTGTGTCTATCTCTCAAAAATAAGTAAATGTTAAAAAAAATTTTTTTTAAATCTTCCAACAAAGTCCAGGGCTAGATGGCTTCCCAGGGGGATTCTACCAGACATTTAAAGAGATTAATACCTATTCTTCTCAAACTGTTCCAAGAAATAGAAATGGAAGGAAAACTTCCAAAATCCTTCTACAAGGCCAGTCACCTTGATTCCAAAATCAGACAAAGACCCCATTAAAAAAGAGAATCACAGGCCAATATCCCTGGTGAAGATGGAAGCAAAACTTCTCAGAAGATACTATCAAATTGAATCCAACAGTACATTAAAAGAATTATTTACCATGATCAGGTGAGATTTATTCCTGGGCTGCAGGGGTGGTTCAATATTCACAAACTAATTACCATGATACACAACATTAATAAAAGAAAGGATAAGAATCATATGATCCTGTCAATAGCCACAGAAAAAGAATTTGACAAAATGTTTTTTTAAAATCTTCAACAAAAGTAGAGATACATGGAACATACCTCAATACCAGAAAGGTCATATATGAAAGACCCACCGCTAAAATCATCCTCAATAGGGAAAAGCTTTTCCTCATCATCAGGAATAATACAGGGATGTCCTCTCTCACCATTAGTATTTAACAGAGTACTAGAAGTCTCAGTCCCAGCAATCAGATAACAAAAGGAAATAAAGGCATCCAGTTCAGCCAGGAAAAGTCAAACTTTCACTATTTGCAGACTACATGATACTGCATGTAGGAAACCCAAAAGACTCCACCAAAAAATTTTACAAGTTCATATGCACTAAAGGGACAGTGACACAGATGGTTTAAAATGGGAATCATTGGAAAATGATTGGAAAAAATCGGGAGTAGGGTGGGGAATGGCCATTAGTTTTTGTTTTTTTTTTTTAATGTTTTATTTATTTCTAGGAGAGAGAGAGAGAGAGACAGCGTGAGCAGGGGAGGGTCAGAGAGAGAGCGAGTCACAGACTGAAACAGGCTCCAGGCTCCAAGCTGGCAGTCAGCACAGAGCCCGACGCGGGGCTCGAACCCACGAACCGCGAGATCATGACCTAGGCGAAAGTCGGATGCTTAACCGACTAAGCCACCCAGGCGCCCCAAGTTTTAATACTAATTCTAGTTGTGACGTAGCCTCCTTATTAGCTGAAAATCTGAAAATCCAACAGTAAAAAACTTTTTTGAGAAGCCCAGAGAAGTAAGGATTCACGAGTCTAACTTTTTTTTGCCTGGACAAGCTATAAGACTGTAACAGAAGATGGTATCATTGAACACAAAACTAAGGATATCTTTGGGGTCTGGTACAGAGTCTTGAGAGTGTCATAAACCTTGGCTCCTTCTACCATCTTGTACTTCCCTAGAGTGATTGCCTATAATCACGTGGTCCAGAATAACTCACCACCACGTCTGAAGTCTTCTCAGCAACAAAAATAAAAGCAAGATCATTCCCCTGCCCTATAATAGCCACAAATTTTCATCAAGGAAATTCATCTATCACTAATCCTTTGGATTTTACTAGAAGTAGAGGAGGAAGAGGAAGAGGAGAAAAATGAAGGCAACATTGATATAACTTAATTTAAATTTTAAAATAATGTTTTCTCCCTAAAGCTGTAAAATAAAACAAAACACTGGATTATAGGATTTGGGAAAGTTGAGGTAAAGGCACATTTTAGGCAGTCAGTCAGTTGGATGGATGGATGGATGGATGGATAATAAAAGACAAATCACAGCAAACTTGTTCAAAAATTACATCAAGATGGGGCGCCTGGATGGCTCAGTTGGTTAAGCGTCCAACTTCAGCCGAATTCATGATTTTGCGGTTTGTGGGTTTGAGCCCCGCATCGTCAGGCTCTGTGCTGACAGTTCAGAGCCTGGAGCCTGCTTCGGATCTGTGTCTGCATCTCTCTCTGCCCCTCCCCTGCTCATGCTCTGCCTCTCCCTGCCTCAAAAATAAATAAACATTAAAAAATTAAAAAAAGAAAAGAAAAGAAAATTACATCAATAGCAAGAAGATGTTGATTTCTGTTACATGAACCAGAGATTTTGCAATGCATACCCCTGAAACTCACAATAGATTTGGGAATGCCCAATTCACACTCTTGAGTGTCAAACTTTTCCCTTTATAAACATGGGCGGAAAAATGTCTAAGAACTTGAATATGAGGAAATGAGTTACCTCAAATTAACAGGAAAGAAAGGATAAAGACAAAAACGAGTATCTGCAGACATGAAAGGGTTAACCAAGGGGTCTTAGCCTTAATTGCTGAGTCTAGTCTCACCAAATATCTTAATATCAAGAAGAGTGACTAGATAGTCAAAACTTTATTTATGACAACATTGTTTTGAAGAGTGAAAGACAAGCCAATGGGACTGAACACAAATTGAAGATTTTCAATGCTCTATAAATGCTTAAAGTAGAAGGTAACATTTGGCAGTTGATAACTCACTTAAATGTGAGTAAAATGTCAGGTAATGAATTTGAGCTAACAAGTATGTCTCTAATGTATATAGAGCTCAAAATAGCCTGTCCTCTGATCTTGGCTGCCTTTCCTTGCTAGGTTAGCTTCCATCCCAGAATGTTCCGGTAAAATATTTTGTTAAGCTTATTTTTTTATTTTGACAAAGAAAAAGAGAGAGAGAGCGCGCACAAGCAAGGAAGGGGCAGAGACAGAGTCAGAGAGAATCCCAAGTGGGCTCCACTCTCAGCACAGGCCCCAGATGCAAGGCTCTACTGTACCAACCATGAGATCATGACCTGAGCTGAAATCAAGAGTTGGTCGCTCAGTCACGCAACTGACTGAACCACCCAGGTACCGCCCAGTAAAATATTTTTTAATGTTTACTGGAACGAAGGAGAAAAGCCACTGGGAATCCTCTTAATTTTTTTGAAGATCGAGAAAAGCAGCACTAACTGTAAACATCAATTATTAACATTAGTGAATTTTGTAAGAAAACTCCCTTTTCAATAAAGGGAGTCAATTTTTCTTCCCTTTCATATCCAAGTGCCCATGATTTATACGTTCTTTCCCTCTCTGTTTCTACAATTTCGATTACATGGTAAAGAACGCATTAAAACTGGCTGTACTTGCCTATTCAATCTCTTCACAATGAATTCAACAAATATCCAGTGATTATAAATAGTAGTAATACTAGGACAAGCAGTTCTCAAAATTACAATGGGTTACATTCAAAAAGGTATAATAAGTCAAAAGATTGTGAATCAAATCTGATTTCTTCATAGGAACAAAGCTTCAGCAGCAAGGCTATGTTTGTAACCAAATGCCCGATGCTATCTAACTGTCCATATATTTTAGAAATGACCACAGCATTCACACCTAATCAACTCTAAATTAGGTACCTGTGTACTATACAATAATGCACCTTTTAATGTGTACATAAATCAACGGCCAATGCGCTCCAAAGCAAACGGTACGGGTGATATTTATTTGAGAAGGCCTATGGAGAATTTTGGCAAGATGATCAGTGAGGCTCAGACGGCACTGTTGAGCCCTCCTGGAAATGGTTGTACCCGGGGCTCAGGAGACAGAAGGTTCCTGGGAAATGATCTGTGTCAAGTGAGGGGAGGTAAGCTCACTGCTCTGCCTTACACGCTAGAAGGGGGAGGAGGGGAAGAAAGAAGACAGAACCTGAGGGCCTAAGTGCCTGGTGACACCAGATTCTATCTCCTTTGACCCAGCTGTGGTCGGTTCTTCCAGGAACCTCCTGTACAAGGCTTATCTTCTTTGCTTATTTGAGCCACTACTCGCATACAGTCCCTCTGTTCAGCAGTCAAAGCAGCAGCAATGTCTACCTGTCCTATGAGCACCTCCAGGGGAAAAATAGAATTTTTGCCTTGCACCCACCAAACCCTTTAAAAATCTTCAAAGGTCAGTGCTATTTAAACAGATACAAAAGGTAAAAGATTAGTATAACTTCTCTTCTTACCTAAATCTATTGATATAACCAAAAATGCTATGCTAACTATCTCTTGATTAGCTTTATTTGTTGACCAACACGGTCGGAGTGGTGACAGGGGACTTTCAGGGTTTTTCTGTATATTTCTATTCAATGTAACTCTCTCTATATATAGATAGATAGATATATAGATAGATAGATAGATAAGATAGATATAGATATAGATATATATCTCTCTCTAGATATATACATAGATATATATCTTATAATATACATACATAACTTGTAAAAGTAAAAAGTGCACATGGAAAGGACAATATAGAAATGGATTGATTTGAGTCAAATTAAGGCAGAGTAGAAAAGACAATGAAATAATAATATGGTAGAGCAGGATCTTGACGCAAAGTCTGGAGGACTGAGTAGCAAATTTGGGGCTTCGTCCACTTACCCACTGGTTTTAACTCAACTTAAATCAATGAGAATTTACAGAAAGGATTCTGGGGTGGGAAGGAAAGGGGTTTGACTGGGGGAAAACTTCGCTCGAGGAGCCCCTGAACTGTTCTAGTATGGACCCATGGTGACAGTAATGGCAACCTCTCTTCCTTCCAGAAGAGATTCTCCAAAAGCCTCAATGGTCACTGGCTGTAATGATGCTTTCTGCTTGCCCGGTCTGTGATTCCAGGCTAATGTCACAACACCAAAGGAAGTTAAGAAAGGGGTTCAGTGATGGAAATACTATTTTCTGAAAAATTAATTTGGTATATGTATATACTATGAATCAGAGAAGACGGTAATAAGTAAAATCTAGAGAGAACACGGAAAATAGCATTTATTGAGCACATACGTTGTGCCAGAGACTTGAATTTCTTACCTAATTTAATCCTAAAATATCCCCTTCCTTCCAATATAGGAGTTATTATTCCCATTCTCCATTGAGGAAATTAAAGAGTGACTAAGTGGCTTGCCCAGATTTTCTAGGAAATTGGTGTGGAAGAAATGGGACCAGGGCAGAGACAGGCGTCCAGAGGGGGAAGGACGCAGCTGAGAGACACTGAGGAGGGGAAGGGGATTTGGTGAATCTATGAGAAAGTTAAAAATTAAAGAGGAGGGCTGCCTGGCTGGCTTAGTCACCAGAGCATGCGACTCTTGATCTTGAGGTCATGAGTTGGAGCCCCACATTAGGTACAGAATTTACTTAATAAAGAAAAAATATGAAAGAGGAATCAGGCCGATTTCAAGCCCTCGGGCCGGGATGCTAAGTAAGTGATGTGGACAAAGTCAGGGAAACCAAAAGATGAATGTGTGAGAAAGAAGTAGTGTTTCTCAATGTTATCAGGAAGACGGTGTTGTCAAAAATCAAGCAATCGACATGGTTTACACTGAAAAGCAAGTCTGCCCCGATTAGTATTTTGGCTGTATTTAATGGAATTGTTTTCATAGGGTATTATTGCTGCAATTTGTGCTTATAACTGACAAAACATCACCATGATGCAAACTCTTGTATGTGATTTTTTTAAGACATATTTATGAACTTGTATCTCTAAGACAAATTTTTAGAAGTGGAAGAATTAGGTCAATAATACGTACTTTTTAATTCTAATAAGTGTCTTTTAAGTGTTGATAAATATGGCCAAATACATAGTATGCCCTAATAAACACTTGTACTCACAGAACACAATGATTCTATGCATTCTCATCAGAATGAATATTTTCCAAACTTTTTTGTCTTGCCAGCCTGACTCATGAATAATGTGACTGTGCTTTGGTTTTAAGTTACTGCCTGATTTTACTTACTTTGGGGAGAGCGCAAGCGGGGGAGGGGTACAGAGACGGGGACAGAGGATCCGAAGCAGGCTCTGACGGGCTGACAGCACAGAGCCCGATGTGGGGCTTGAACTCACGAACCTTGAGATCATGACCTGAGCTGAAGTCAGACACTCAACCGACTGAGGCCCCCAGGTGTCCCTATTGTTGCCTAATTTTAGACATTCTTAGTTTGAGAAGCTGCGGGGTAGCTTAACGAGAACATTCTCGTAGGCCACAAAGTGGGATCTGCACTTGAATCAGTGGAGAGAGAGAGAGATGCTGATTTTGGAACCATGACTGTAAAGAGAATAAATTCCTCTATAAGAGTGACCGTAGTTAGAAAACCAGAGGAGGGGCGCCTGGGGGGCTCAGTCAGTTAAGCGTCCGACTTCAGCTCAGGTCATGGTCTCACGGCTCTTGAGTTGGAGCCCCGCGTCGGGCTCTGTGCTGACGGTCCGGAGCCTGGAGCTGCTTCGGATTCTGTGTCTCCCTCTCTCTCTGCCCCTCCCCCCACTCTCTCCCTCTCTCTCCAAAATAAACATTAAAAAAAAAAAAGCAGAGAAACAAAGCCCTAGCAAACAGAGGTGCCGGCCAATAGAAAAACAAGCCAGAAGGTGACTGATGTAAGATACAGAAGAATCAAGAGCAGTTAAGATCATAGGTAAAAGGAGGAGAATCCCAGAAAACAAGCAAAAAGTGTAACATGTGACATCAAGAACCCTAAGAAAATGGTTACAAAGGACCCCTTTGCTTTGGCATAAAATAAAAATAGGTTCAGTCTTAGGATGTCCGGACTCTTGGTGACTCGTAGCAGTTCTTGTTGGAAACCTTCACTGTTTACTAGAAAATTCTACTATGATGAAGCTGGTGCAAATCCCGGCCAACTCTTTACAATCCTCCCAAGATGAAGCTGGCTTCCTTCCAAACTGTTAAATAATCTTGGCAATAACACCCATTACTTTACTGGGAGTCCCACCTCCGGAATGAAGATGACGGATGGGAGGGAGGCCGGAGGGGTGAGGGCAGAAGGTTATACACAGCATTATCTTCAAACATATAAAAGGTAATCTTTCATTCCGATTATTGCTATTAAGCAGCCTTATCACGCCACCACACGCAATAAAACAAACCGGAGAAACAATAAACAATAAAGGAAAGGTGACTTACGCTTGGAACAAGAGTTGCGAGCCTCAGGGTACCGTCTTCAAGGCTGCACAAGATGCACTTCCTGCAAGTGTTTGGCATCGCCCCCCAGCCCTGTCTACGCCGCGCCCACCCCGGATTCGCCCGGGACGGCGTGGCCTGCCCGCGGTCACTCTAACCCACATGTTTCCACCTGACTGTGCTCTACAGGGTGGCTTCTTCTCTTCGCTATGTGCTCTCTTCTAAACCAGGTCCCAAGCTGAACCAAAATAAAAGACATCAGGTTTAATTTGCCTTTTTTGGGGGGGAGCGCGGGAGCCGGTGCGCACGCCGGTGGGCACACGGGGGCAGGTGCGGAGGGAGAGAGACTCCCAGCGGCCTCCACGCCAACCTGCGTGGTCCCAACTCTGAGGTCACGAGCTCATGCCCTGAGCCTAACTCAGTCCAGGTGCTGAGCTGACCGAGCCTCCCAGGCGCCCCTAATTTGCTCCTGAGTGGTGACTGCTAGTTTGTTTGAATCTTTTTTCTCCATTCTGAAATTTGGGTTTCCATGCAGAGTCTGGTCTCGACACTAAAAGGGATTAATAGAGATTCATATTAAACTGGGAATTATTTTCTTTGATGGAATGGAATCCTTTGGGGGTCAGGCTTTATAAATACACAAATAACTGTCTCATTGCCTAAATCCTGAAGGAAACCGAGAAAGGTGCTCTGTATGGGCAAATTCAATCCGTGAGGAGACAGCCTGGGGTCTATTAGAAAAATCAGTAATGATTGGAAGTCAAGAGCTAACAGTGAATCCAGGAGAGGTGAAGTTTTCTAGTTCTCTTCCCGACTGAGAGCTTTGCCTCTTAGTGTAATTTCTGACCATTTCGTCAGTGATGTCTGGGGATGCATCTGCATTTTGCCGGAAATTTATTTTCATCTACTCAGCCAAACCCTCAAATGGTCAACTCAGAAGAAAAGACCACCTTATTTAAATAGTTATTTAACACCGTTGTTAATGAGTTATTTAAATGACTAAAAATTTAAATGAGTCCATTGATTATTACATACAAACTGCTATGTTTGACATGTCCATGTAGTCACGATATTAAATCTATTAGCCGTGCTCTCTCATGTTCATATTTCTTGGCCTTTGAGAATCTGATGAGAACTATGGACACTGAAAAACTCACACACATGTTTTTACAGAATTTTACATGTTTTTCTGAATTCTAACCCAGACAGGCATTTCTGTCACATTCAAATTGGGTTTGATTCATGAAAATTTTATCTGGAGGCTCTTTTAATAGAATTCAGTACATTTCATAGGCCACACCATGTTGTAAAAGATGGTGACACCAGGCTACTAAAATAAAAACACCCAACTCAAAAGTGTTATGAGTCATGTTATACCACATCTGAAATAACTTTGTGGATGGAAACTTCGTGGTTTAGAACATGGACATCAAAAGTCTTTGATTTTTCTTTTTTAGAAGTGCTCATTTTCTTCTCAAATTAAGCAGATTTCTGTCACCATAAATGAACAATGGAATAAAAAAGGGATTTATCTAATCCAAATGTGTAGCTGGTGTCAAAATATGGTTTTAGTGCAAAGTTGAAACTGTTTTCTATTAAAAGAGAGATAGATAACTCTGGTCTTTCATACTCACGCTTTAAAACAATATGCATATTTATTTGTGTTATTAAAAGCCTTTTAGTGCACTGGTGATATTTCCAACACTATGACAGGAATAGAAAGATACATAAATAAGATACATGTTGATTTATTTATTTACTCCATGTTCAGGAAATGGGAAAATGTTGAAAATCTAAGAGAAGTATTTTATTCAAGGCATCTTGTCAATTATGATGATAAAATTTGACGGGAAGAAAAGATTTGTTTCCTAGGATATGTGCGTAAATCGGTAACATTTGTTATGTTAAGGTTCAACAGCTGCTATTTTTTTTTTTTAATGTTTTATTTATTTCTAGGTGAGAGAGAGAGACAGAGTGAGAAGGGAAGGGTCAGAGAGACAGGGAGACACAGACTCTGAAACAGGCTCCAGGCCCTGAGCTGGCAGTCAGCACAGAGCCGGACGCGGGGCCCGAACCCACGAACTGTGAGATCATGACCTAAGCAAAAGTCGGACGCTTAACCGACTAAGCCACCCAGGCGCCCCAACAGCTGCTAATTTTTAAGAGTGCTTCTAGGTCATAATCACACAATGACATTAAAAATAGTTAGCTAATGTATCCTACTGAAGCTTTACTCCCATGAACCTTGAGCTAACCTTTTGATAAATATTCCTTATTTTGTTGTTTGGGAAAAAACATTTTGCTTCTTTTTTTAAAAAAAGGAATAAAACGAGCACTCATCTAATGCCTAATACAGCAAAGATCAATGACACTAAATGTTGCCAAAGAAGAGGAGTAATTGGAATTCTCCTACATGGACGGTGGGGAGTTAAACTGGTAAAACTACTTTTGTAAAACAAGTTGGCAGTTTCAGATAAAGTTAATATATTCCTATGCCATGATCCAGCAAGGCTACAAAGATGTCATCAGATAGACATTAAAACATGTGTCCAAAAAAGACTTGTACAAGGAAGTTTCTAATCGCCCCAGATCGGAGACAACCCAAATGTCCGTCGACAAGAGAATGTCCAAACAATTCTGGTGTCTTCATCCGATGGAATACTATTCAACAATTAAAAAATGGGCAGCTGATATATGTGGCATCATAGGCGAGCCTCAAAAATACTATGCAGTGAGACAGAAGCGACACACAAAAGAGAACACGCTGTATGCCCCAGAACAGACCAAACTAATTGAAGGCGATAGAAATCAGAACAGAGGTTGCCTCTGGGGTGGGTGAGATTGGCTGGGAAGACGCATGAAGAAATTTTCTGCGGGACTGAAAAATGTTCTATACTTTGACGGCACGGGTGTTACGTGGGGTGGTAGGCAGAATGTGGCCCCAAGGACATCCACGTCCTAAAGCTCCAAACCTGTGAATACGTTATCTCAAGTGGCACAAAGGACTGTGGGAATGTGATTGACGGTAAGAGCCTTGAGATGAGGACACTATTTGAATGGGCTTGACCTAATCATATGAGCCCTTAAAAGCCAAGAATCTTTCCCAGCTACAGTCAGAAAGAGAATAGCGACAAAAGAAAGGGCAGAGAGATGTAACACTTCTGGCTTTGAAGACGGAGGAAGGGGTTAAGATCCAAGGTATGTGGAATGTCTGTAGAAACTAGAAAAGGCAAGGAGATCGAGTCTCTGCTAGAGCCCACAGAAGGGAACACAGCTCAGTCAACACCTTGATTTTAGTTCAATGAGTCCTCCAGAACTAGAAGATAATAAATTTGTGCTCTCATAAGCTACTAAATTTGTGGTTATTTCTTACCGGGTCAATAGAAACTGATACAAGTGGGTCTATGTTTTTGTCAAAACTCACAAAATATACATTCAAAATTTGTATAGTTCACTGCATGTAAATCACACCTTGCTGTGGATTGAACTGTGCCTCCCCCACCCCCGCAAAGGTATGTTAAAGTCCTAACTAGGTACTTCAGAGTGACCTTGTTTGGAAATAGGGTCACTGTCTAGTGAAGGTGAGGTCTTTAATCTAACATGACTAGTCTCCTTATAAAAAGAGGGGAAGGTGGAGACAGAGAGCGCCAAGCACTGACAGAGGCAGGGATCAAACACCATGCAGCTCCGAGCCACAGAACACAGGCATGTGACGGCCCGGAAGGGTTCCACCCAGGGCCTCCCGGGGTCAGAGCCCTGTGACACCTTGCCTTTGGATTTCTGGCCTCCAAAACTGTGGGAGAATAAAGGCCTGTTGTTTGAAGCCACTTAGTTGACAGTGCTTCGTTAGGATCGCCCTCGGAAAACTCCTCCCTCGAATTTTAAAACACAAGAAGTCTGCAGTAGGAAACAGAAATGTTACAGTGTTCCAGATACCGTTGAAGCCCTCAGTCTCCCCCAGTCAATTTCCTCCCTCTTGCCACAAGAGTGACCACTCTCTCTAGTTTCTTATCATGCCGCCGCTGGCCTTTATACATTAGCCATTTGTCTATGAATCATATGCATTTTTCATACTTTTTAAATTCACAGAAACAGAATCATGTTGTACTTGCTTCATAATTTTTTCGCTCGACTTGTGCTTGTCAGATGAATTCGCGTTACGTGCAGCTCTACTACGTTAATTTTTTTTTTAATGTTTTATTTATTTCTAGGAGACAGAGAGAGAGAGATAGCATGAGCAGGGGAGGGTCAGAGAGAGAGGGAGTCACAGACTGAAACAGGCTCCAGGCTCCGAGCTGGCAGTCAGCACAGAGCCCCACACGGGGCTCGAACCCACGAACCACGAGATCATGACCTAAGTGAAAGTCGGACGCTCAACCGACTAAGCCACCCAGGCGCCCCATCTACTACGTTAATTTTTATCATTATATGGAATTCTATTTATGAACAGAGAGTAATTTCTTTACCCATTGTCTTGTAATGGGACTTTGAGGATATGCTCCCCCGCCCCCCATTAAAACATTGTTGCTACGAACATTTCTAAACACTTGGCCGCAGTTCTGAGGGGTATAGACTAGAAGAACTGCCAAGTCGTAGAAGACCTATGCCTTCAACTTGACAAGATGGTGGCAGGCTGCCCTCCGAGGTGACGGCTCCGATCTGTACTCACACCAGTACTGTAAGACTTCCCATTGCTCTGGGTCCTGGTACCCTTCGCATCTGCAGGCATTTCAGCCAAAAGAGATTTACCACGAAGTAAGTGGAGCTTAAATTCCAGAGCTCTCCATTTGCTTGGTTGGGCCCCTTTAAAGTCCCACAGTTCGTTTCGTATTTGTAATTTTGTGTTCTTTTCCTTAAAATGAACTCCACAAATCACATAAGCTTCAGGCTCCACCAAATCGAGTCCCTTCCTCCTAATGGCAGGTGTGAAATGTACCTCGTTGTGGTTTTAATTTACTTTCCCTGATTACAGGTGAAATTAAACATCTTTTGATATATTTACGGACAGTTCGGGTTCCCTGGAAAATGACAGTTCACACAGAGTTTTTGCCTTTTGACTTACTGGCTTGCAGGGGTTCTTTATATACTCTGGACGTTAATCCTTCTTAAGACTTAACTGGAGCAAATGTCTTGTCCAGTCTACAGCTTCTCTTCACTTTTGTTAGAGCGAATTTCATATTTTAATTCAAACAACATAGGGTTTATTGATGCCAAATTCCTTACGATGTGCACAGTTTTGTGGCTTGTTTAAGAAAACATGTTATTCCCAAGGTTTCGATGGTATTCTTTTTTTCTTCTGAAAGTTGAAAAATTTTGCTTTTTGCATTTAGATCTTTCATCAACCTGAAAGTTTTTTTGTGTGTATGCTGTGAAATTGGGGTCTAAATTTTACATGTTGCACCTGTATAGCCATCCTTGAGTAGCTCACCCCTTCTCTACCTTGATGCAACCTCAATCATACATTAAGTTTCGATATGTTTCTGGCCTTCCGTACGGGTCCATTTTTCTCCCGTAGCACAAAGAGAGCATGAATTCCTAAAGCTTTGTAATAAGCCTTTATATCTGGCAGGGCAGGACCTCCCATCTTTTCCTCACGAGAATAGTTTTTACTTTCTTGGCCCTTTTTTTTTTTTTTTGCTTCCATACAAGTTTTAGGACAAGTTCCTCTAGTTCTTTGGGGGAAGGCTTTTAGACTGGTATTGCAATAGCGTTTAATGGAATTTGTAATAGGTTAATTTACCTTTATGATATTGAGCCTTTACATTCATGAAGATGTAAATTTTTCTCAGGTTGTCCTTTGGTCCCTAGTGATGTTTTGCAAGTTTCTCTATAAAGGTCTGACATGTCTTTTTTTTTTTAATGTTTTATTTGTTTCTAGGAGAGAGAGAGAGACAGCGAGAGCAGGGGAGGGTCAGAGAGAGAGGGAGTCACAGACTCTGAAACAGGCTCCAGGCTCTGAGCTGTCAGCACAGAGCCCGACGCGGGGCTCGAACCCACGCACCGCGAGATCATGACCTGAGCGAAAGTCGGACGCTTAACCGACTGAGCCACCCGGGCGCCCCAGGTCTGACATGTCTTTAGATAAAATGTATTCCTACCTGTCCTAATGGCTTGTGTTGTTGCTATTACCAATGACACCTTTCTTTCTTTACGTTTTCTATATTGTTATTGTTAGTATGTAGGAAGCTTTTATCTTTGTTCAGCTTGTACCCTGTGACCCTTGCAAAACTCCTATTTGTTCCAAAATAAATCATTTTAAATCTGATCCATGGTTCTGAGGTGCTATCTTTACCCCCACTATTTTCCGTTCCTTTCAGCAACCAAACCTAAGAACACAGTGTGATCAGGGCACGATAGTTCAAAAGCAGTGTTTTATGCTCTAAATGATGCCATACCTAACTCGATTACACACTTAGTATCTGGTTGAGCCAAGTTTAACACAGGTTACACTGGGGCACCTGGGTGTCTCCGTTGGTTGGGCGTCCAACTTCGGCTCAGGTCATGATCTCAGGGTTCGTGGGTTCGAGCCCCGCGTCAGGCTCTGTGCTGACAGCTCAGAGCCCGGAGCTGCTTCAAGTTCTAAGTCTCGCTCCCTCTGCTCCTCACCCATTCCTGTTCTCACTCTCTCTCCTCACTCTCTCAAAAATAAATCAGCATTTAAAAATTTTTTAAATATAGGTTACATTAATTTAGACAAACTCTAGCGAGTTGACAAATTCTTTCGGAATTGTGCTATGTGGAATATAATTCGGCCATTTAACTGTCATTCACCCAGTTCTGTGATAGGTTTGTTCTAGCTACTTATTCACAGTAGGGAATAAGACAGTCCACGGTCCCTGGTTATATGAACTTTTCATTCCAACGAGGGAGGCAACCTTTACAAGCAGTCGCAAGAACATTTACCTTAAAAACAAGATGCTGTGCTAGAGAAGTACAGGAAGCCATGGGAGAACACTACGTGAGGAGCTACTGTAGATGAGGGGATCAGATGGGCTCTCCCCGAGAAAGTGAAGCTGCGTAACAGCCAGGGAGGCAGAAAGGAGAGGCGCTTCTAGGCGAAGGAAACAATGTCTGGAAGGAGGTGGAAAATTCAGGGGACTGAAAGATGCCCCTGCGGCTGGAGTGGAGAAGACAACAGCGAGTGCAGGACCAGATGCCGATGGAGAGGTGAGCGGGGGGGTCATGCAAGACTTCGGAGGCCTTTTATCTTACGGATAATTATTAGCTCCTTGAAGAATCTAGCGGGAAGAGTCACGGCTCCGGGCGGCGAGGGGACTTGCGAGGACCGACAGAAAGGAGGGCGGCATGAGGCTCTAGCGAGACCTGGTAGTGGCTCGGGCTAGGGAGGCAGGCGGAGACGGGAGACGAGAGCTTTGTGATATGTTTTGGAAGTCAACTCCTCAGGCCTCGATGATAATAGATTGGCTAGGGTGGGGAGAGCGTTTGCAAGAGCAGAGTGTTTGCGAAGGTTTCTGACGTGAGTACAGGGGGTGCCCTTTACTGGAAGGGGGAAGATTAGAAATGAAGCGGATTGGGGAAGAGGGATCAAGCGTTCAGGTTTGGATGTGTCAAGTTTGCCATGACTATGGGGCATCCAAGCGGAGATAATGGGTGAGCAGTTAAATACGTGGGTCTGGAGGGCTGGGGTTAGAAATCTGAAAGTCACTGGGATCTCCTGTCTACACGGACAGGTAATATGTCAGGGAGCTAACACTTGCAGAGATTTGTGTTTAACATCCATGTGCACCTCTGTGTGTAAATCTCTGCAAACCAAAGAAACTCTCTCCCTCTCCCTCTCTCTCTCTCTCTCTCTCTCTCTCTCTCTCTCTCTCTCTCTCTCACATAATGAGTGATATAATCTCACAAGGAACTTGAGGAAACTGTTGTCACCATCCCTTCTGCTGATCAGAGTCTCAAAGGTCAAGACCACATTGGAGTCTTTCCATTGTTGTAAAAGTTAATGAAAGTTAATTATTAAAGCTGACAGAAAGGTAATTTCCCCACTGCCTTCCATAACCTCATATAGACACCCCCATAGATATGGATGCATTCGGAGCCTCTGGACCTAAGTGGATGGACACTTCTGAGAACCAGACAACTTATCTCAGAAATTTTCTGCTGTCGCTGAAGTGATCCACTGAGTGTGTATCAGGTAGGAACCAGATTTACAATCACTGTACTCCGACTAGTCTGCTATTTCTTGAAAATGGGATGTTTTCTGGTCAAAACCTATTTAGAGGTTAGGGTTGCATGAGCAGGAATGAATGATTCCACTAACAATAGGTTTAAAATGCATGCCCAGAGCTCTAGCATTGTGAAGTAAATATTTGAGTAGGCTTTGATTTAACCAAATAATTGTTGTCTTCATTGTTGAGCTTTAAATTGCCTTTTCAACAATAGTAGAGGTTTTTGCCTTAATTATCCACATAATTCCTTTAATTCCAGACCCAAATCTGGCTTTACAGGTAAATCATCTGTTCTGAAGTTTGGCAAAGAAAGCAAGCTTTTAGGAAAGGTTGTTCTAGAAGATAGAATAATCTGTTAGAAGGTGTTGAGAAAGACCTTTTGGTCCAGAGGTGAGGGATTTATCTGCCAGAAACCCCCAGAAAGTCCAAGAAGGGAAGCCGAGGGAGAAGAAATGGGAATAGAAGAAAGTAGGAGAGAGAGAGAGAGAGAGAGATTGTCATTGGAAAGTAGCAGTGACATATGTCATGAGTAATGTACTGTGCAGGGGTACTTATCCTGTGGATTACCAGCCCTAATGAGATAAAATTGATTTCATTCTTTAAAATGTCAGGAAAAGGTAACCCAACAATCGTTAAATATGCAAGTGAGAAACTAAGTATTAAATCATGGGACTAAATAATTCTCTTTCCCCAAGTGAAATTGTCATTCAGAGAAACAATGTAGTGGACGTTAGCCACAAAAGATTGTTCCTATTGAGAAATTAGGAGACAACTCTTTGATTTCAGAAACAAGTCTTTTACAGCAAGTAAATACACACCCAGCCTCTTCCATCTGGATAAATAAATGAGTATTTAAATAATCTAACCAATGTATCCATCTCTACTAAATAGCTCATATTCAACCAAGGCACAAAATAGGTCACAAAATGAAAATGGAGATTTTTTTAGTTACGAAAAGAAGTACGTAAGAACTTAGTCCAGTTTCTCTCCATACTGAGGGTCTTCGGTTCAGCTTCTTTCCACAATGTTCTTTGGTTCTCCAAGTAAAGGGAAAAAAGGAGTTTCCACTAGCCTCTGTCTCACTTTGTTGGGGAACAAAGTGGTGAATAAACCCATTCATTTGGAAGAGACTGAACTCCAGCTACACAGGCTCGTATCTGGGGTATGTGATGCTGATGGGGGTAGGGGCTCTATGCTCAAGGTCCTCACCTGGAGCTCTGTTCTCTGGCCTTGTCTCTCTTAGGGGTTAGGGCTAATAGGCGCCCCACGCCAACATGGTGGAAAAGGGTGTGTCTCTGAGAGAATCACTCACAAGTACTAGCTTCTTGTCCTGGCTCTGTCACCAGCTGTGAGACTTGGGAAAGTTGGGTATCTTCTCAGATCTCAATTTCTCCACCTGTGAATTGGTGATAACAATGCCTACCTTCTGTGCCTAATTCTTAGAATAACATTAAGGCCAAAAGTAAAAGTGCTTGGAAAACTACCAGCCTTTATAGAAAGTCTAGGGATCCTCTTTATTCTTCTCTCGCCTACTGGGTCTGAAACTCCTTGTGATGGCATATTTTAACATTTCTCTAACAACTTAGCCGTACGGTCAGCAAAGTTCCTCTGTTCCAGTGTCTGGACCACTATCCTTTGAATCCAGTTTGCTCGTTTCCTGTTGCTCTTCCATCATCTCTCCCGAACTTATCTGTTCTTTCATGTTTGGTTTTTGTTTTGTTTTGTTTTGTTTGACGCTTGATACAGACTTTATTTGTTTTTCTTAAATAGTTTATTGTCAAGTTGGTTTCCATATAACACCCAGTGCATCCCCACAAGTGCCCTCCTCCATGCCCATCACCCCCCTTCCCCTCTCTCCCATCCCCATCAGCCGTCAGTTCTCGGCATTCAAGAGTCTCTCATGGTTTGCCTCCCTCCCTCTCGCCAACTATTTTCCCCCCTCTTCTCCCCCATGGTCCTCTGTTAAGTTCCTCCTAATCCACCTGTATGTGCAAACATATGGTGTTTTTCCTACTCAAGACCCATAGTTCCTCTATGAAACCTTCCTCAATTCCAACCCACATTCATGGCCCTTCTTACAACTTGTGAGCCATGCCAATCATTCTGGGCATTCCCCCCCCCCTATAAATGCATATAACCTTTAGAGTTTATAAATACATCATTTACTGTTTATCTTTTGTCTCCAGTCTAGTTTATGTAAATAAATCCTTTTGGGCAACTACTCTATGTTATATCCTATGCAAAGTGAAGAAACTGAGTAAGATTTAGGGCATGCCACTGGGAAACTGAGGCTTACTGGGGAGAGAAACTTGTAAACAAATCATGACAACATAGTGCACTATGGTACAGCAATACAAACGAGGTGTGTATAAGAAAGAAATGATTACCTCTTTCTCAGGGACTCCATGAAGGCCTTTCCACATCTTCTTATACAACTATGTCAGGGACAGAGTTCCTGACAAACAATAGGCCGATAAATGCTCGTTGAGCAAAATGAAGGAATGAATCAATGGTCAGGGACAGCTGACTATCTTTAAGGATGAGTTGGAATTCACCAGGCATTGGAAGAGAAGAACACAGAGAACAGAAATGACATACGCGAAGGCATGGAGATGGTAAATATGGAAGGAGAAGGAGAAGTTGAGGAGCCGGTGAGATAGGCGAGCCAATATGTAATGGGCCTTGCACGCAATGCTATGAAGCTTAAATTGGTGCTTGCTTTCAAATTATGTTAAAATAAAACCAGTGAGAATGGAAAACTGGTCATTCTGGATAATTGCAAAAAAGACATGAAGTCATAGAGAAGTTGTTAGCACTAACGTTTTCAGACAGCTTCTTCATCAAACCCGATTTACAACTTGTCTACACAGTCAATATAAACTCTGTCCTGAGGCCATTAACAATGCAATTAAAGCTAAGAAGTGTCTTGACAACAGCCCTACTTGCAATCCTGACGACAGCCCTACATGGAAAGTAATGGCGTCTGCTTCTACCACTAGGTAAACAGAAGCTCAGAGGGCTTGCCCCTAGCAACCCAGTTAAGCACTGGAGGAGCCAGGTGTTTTTAGCTGCCAAATCTCACTCTTTCCTGCTGTACGTGCTAACTGCCTTGGGTTTGACTTAGTTTTTCAGCACTATGGCCAGTAATAATAATTGCGAATAAAAAGAATTATTAATAATAATGTTTAGTGCCTGAACTAAGATTAAGCTAAAACTGAGTTCCTAGAAGATGTTAAAAGGCCACTATAGGAGCAGCTGGCCGGCTTAGTCAGGAAAGCGTGGGCCTCTTGATCTTGGGGTCACGAGTTTGAACCCCATGTTGGGTGTGGAGGTTATTTAAATAAGTAAACTTAAAAAAATAAAACTATAAAAAATGAAAGACCACTATAAATTAAATGAGTCACCGAAACAAACTTCTTGAGTCAGCAATGCGAGACACGTGTTCTCGAATTTGTGTGAAGTTGTGTGAAGTATCCATATTATCTTGGCAAGAAAACCCAAAAATTCCCAAGCCTTTTCCTTTGGGCATCTTGCCCTGCCTGGGACTCTCCGGGGGAACTGCTCCGTGCCCTTAGTACCCTCGCCGCGATCCCGTCACCTGTGACTGCTCTCTATGTCACTTTACCTCCTCTCCAGGGAAAAACCCTGGCCTCAAAACCAGTCTGGAAGTGTCTGTGAGACGCTGATAGCTTTTGAAAGATCATCACTAAGACACAGGGGAAAACAGGAGTGTTTTCCACATTCTAAGTGATAATGGACCCATTTGTTCCTCCCAATGAAATAGTTCGGTTCAGATTTAAATATCGCTTAATTCATGACCCTGCTGTGTTTCAAAAGTGACTGTGACACACAGGAATCACAGCATTTAACCAGAAACCACGGCCGCCCTGTCCCCTAGCCCCTTCTGGCCTCTCTCAGCAGGACCCCGGCCGCCCATCACCCTCCGCCATTACTGCTCAGCACCGTTCCGGCGGCACCGTCTCCTTGCTTTCGTCTGGCCTGACACCAGCCGGAACGGGGGCCCTTGGATGCCCTTGATTTCCCATCCGTCTTCAGCTGTAGACGGGGGCCTCCTAAGGTGCCCACTGCACCCATTATCCTGCTTGTCTTCTACGTCTCCCTCCTCCCGTACTATTGCCAGCAAGATGCCGCTGTAGTTGCCATTGTCCAAGGAGCAATTCATGAACTAGGGCTGCTTCCCCAGGTCTTCTTGACCGGCACAGGGTATCTGGAGAGCCTTCTGAAGGATGAGACCACTGAGCACCCACCTCAGGCGAGAGTGGGTACAGGTATCTACTGCGACTGGGGAGGGACAGTCCGCACACCTGCCTGCCCCTGGCTCCCAGATCACCACGAATTAAAGAGAAATACTAGCCCTGTTTTCGGAGCATCTGGGTTCAAACTAGCTGTTTTCTAGCAGAAAGGGCAGCCTCGGAGAGACTAGAACACTTGAACAGATAAATGCTGAGGAGCAGAAAAGTCAAGGCCATTAGATACCCGTCAGCGGAGCGGGCAGGCAGCGTGGAGGTGCTTGGTAACTGGCAGTCAGGCGGTGACACTCCGTGCCGGGCTGCGGGGTGAAGCCGGGTGGAACTGGGTGCGGGGTGGGGTGGGGGGGTAACGCACATGACCATCCCTAATCACTAGAAATATCAAAAAGTTATTCATAAACCAGAATAGTTCAAGTGAAAAAACTGAACCTCAGAAATCAAATCCAGGATTAAATCCCTGCTCAGAAAAAAAAATTAAAAAAGTGCAGAGAAAGACGAGAGCTATGACTGAGCCTCAGAACCAAGTAAGTCTGTACATATGCATATATGTGGGTCTAGGTATATGATACATATGTCATACAGGGCAAAAAACTGAAAAGAACACATCATCAGAAAGGAAATAAAAGTGGAAATGTGTACAAATGAGGTTTTGAGTTCTAAAATTATTAGGAGGAAAGGTGCCTGAGAATAAATTTCTGTCCCCTAAAAGCCACTGACACCCTGGGAAACCCAGAAAGAAATGTAAGGCATGACGATAAATCAGAACATGAAAAGGCATATACTAATGTGGGTATAATCCTGGAGACGAGACCGGAATGGTCATTCTAGGAACCAAGAAAAAATTTTTTCCAAGAATTTCTGGGGCAAGGTAATTTGTTCAGGTAAAAAAAAAAAAAAGAAAAAAAGAAAAAAGTGAAGAAAATAGCTTTCGAATTCCCAACTAACGTAGATCATACTAAAGAATCCCAGAAATGACGAAATGGAGAATGACACTAATTTATGACTATCTGGAGCCTCTCCAGGCAGAGGCACCATCGCGGTGGTCGATTCAGTGAGTCACATTGTGTGCTATGTGTGGACCCAGAGGCAGCAGCTTTGGAAGCAAGGATGGAAGCCAAAGAACAAACCATAAGGCTGGAATGAGACCCTCAAGGTCTCTTTCTCTAGATTCTGGGAAGATTTCTTAAACTGCCCTGATTCCTACCCTTGAGCACCTTCCCTTGTAGTCGGTGCTTGGGTGCAAGGAGGAACTTTCCAAGCTGGGGCAGGATGGCTGGGGCCCAGGCCCTTGATCCAGCTGGAGGTGTGATGAAACCCACTCAAGAGCCAGCCATGGTCATCCTCAGGGTTACGGTTAGGGTTAGGGAAACGAAGTTATTTCCGCCATCACTGTAAATGGCACCAAAAAAAAAAAAAAATCAAACCGTGTCGTAGCAGAGAAAAAGCATAGAGCAGGAAGGAAAAGGCAGCAAAAGGAAGGAAAGAAGTACTTTCTTAAGAAAGAGTTGATAGCTTTTTCAGGACAACTTGGTGAAAATAGTGAAGTGACAAAATAGTGGAATCTCTTTTTTTCTGTCCATGGCGACATCTGACATGTGACATAAGGGCACAGTGTTTGAGTCTTCTTCATCCTAAAGGTGGCTGGGTGGGATACCTCACAGGTCGGAAGCTGTCCTTGAAAAGCACCCCAGGCAGTCTTTGCACGAGATCTAAGGTGTCAAGAGTCACTGACAGGGGATCTGGGGACTCACTGTGAAGCGGTAAGGCCCCAGCTGTGTGGCTGGTAATTGGCACAGAAGGACAAAACTCCGCGCCATGCATAGCAATAAGTGAGTCGATTCCACTTTGCGAACGTTCCTCTGACAATGAGAAGTAGTGTGTCGCTGGTGAGATTTGACACCTGGGGCTGCGGTGGAGGGTTGGGAGGGGGGATAGAGAAGAGGCAGGGAAAACAAGCAGCTTGCTGGGTGGGCGAAGGCTCAGAAGGAACAGAGGAGGTCTAACAGTCACAACAAACCTCAAAATCACCCCCAGTTCTGGAGGGCAAGCCAGAACATGGGGAGGAAACACTCCACAGCGATCAGAGGAGATCAGTCGAGAGGACTGTAGGGAGGCTGGGGAATAGGGTCGGGGAGAGAAACGGGGACTCAAAGACAGGGCAGGTGACAGAGACTGAGGCCCCCACCTGATTTCAAAAATCCCTTGAGCGTTGAGAGAGCTCCATGCAACAAGGTACTATCTAGTTTGAGATGGTTCAATTAATAACGGTGATTGAGGTCAGGGAACAAGACTCTGGGTGTTGTGGGTAGTAACACAGAAATGAGATTACGGGGGAAGATGGTCCCTGGAAAGAGCTTCACTCACCCGCACGTTGGACGGCGAAGCTGCACGTTGTAGAAGAGACAGCAACGAAATCTGAAAACAGTTGTATGTTTTTCCCTCCACTAGCTCTGCTACCCCAGGAAGAGCACTTTGACTTTTGGGGTGCGGAGCACACGATTATTTTCACACTACACCAGTAAGAATAGTGAGGAGTAAAGGAGTGTGAGGACCAAATAGGTCAGGTGCATTAGAAGATTTTGCAAAATTGACTGAGATAAGAACAAAAAAATCCAAGCATTATGCAGAAAATGCAAATAGTTAGGACATGAACTATCACTTAGTGGAAGTCTGTAGTGTGTGCACAATGCCAGATGAACCAGGTGCTTTGAAAACATTCCCATGTAATCTCCAGAGTTCCACTGAAGCTTGACTATTCTTTTTTTTTTTAATTGAATGTATTTATTTTTGAGAGACAGAGTGGAAGCTGGGGAGAGGCAGAGAAAGAGAAAGAGACACTGAATCCAAAGCTGGCTCCAAGCTCCTAGCCATCAGCACAGAGCCCGATGCGGGTCTTGAACCCATGAACCATGAGATCATGAGATCTGAGTAGAAGTCAGACACTTAACCAACTGAGACACCACGGTGCCCCAAACCTTGAGTATTATTAGCTCAATGATATAGATGAGGCTCAGAGAGGTTGAGCAAGTTGCCCAAGATCTCTTAAAAAGATCTCCTCACTGGTCAACTAGGTAAGCAAGTAATACTTACTTTGTGCAATAATTTCCTCAGCTACACGTCGGAAAAACTCTCCTAGAAACAATAGGGAAATAAATGGGCAATATCCTTGATTTCCCCAAATGTCAAGCATTTCATAGGTATTACAAAAATTCAGATGGGCAAAATGGAACAGCCTTGACGGAAGTTAAGGGCCACTGAGTAGACTTTAAATCTAAGCCATCCCAGGACTCCAATGCCACAAGCTTGGAAATTTTTGAAGAAAAAATATTAAATTCCTTTTCTTGATGAGATCAATCACACCTTACAAGTTAAAGAAAAAAAAAACGCAGGGGCACCTGGGTGGCTTAGTCGGTTAAGCGTCCGACTTTCGCTTAGGTCATGATCTCGCAGTTCGTGGGTTCGGGCCCCGCGTCGGGCTCTGTGCTGACTGCCAGCTCAGAGCCTAGAGCCTGTTTCAGTCTGTGACTCCCTCTCTCTCTGACCCTCCCCTGCTCATGCTGTCTCTCTCTCTCCTAGAAATAAATAAAACATTGAAAAAAAAAAAACGCAGTCACTGATTAGTAAACTGAGTCCATTTTTATTGCTCTTTTTGGGCGATCTTTAAAAAATAAATAATAAAAGCCCTGTGTAACTTACCCAAAGGAGCCCCGTCCAGCTCATCGAAGTAAAAAGTGATATCACTCTCACAAAACACAGTCTGGGTCCCTTAATCCTGCCTCTTTTGATCTCAAAAGGTGGTAACATTCAGTTCAGAGATCACTCATCTGTAAATTGCATCACATTATCTCCGAGTTATTTAAGAAGCAAGCCCTGTTTGGTTTCAGGTATTTGAACCTGCTAAAGACAAGAAGAACAGTTTGCCACACAGTTCCAAAGGTCTTCCACTTAGCACAGCCGTCAGCGCAAGCAAAATGATCGAACCCATTGGGAATCAGTACATTGTAGCCAGGCCAGTGTACTCTGCAAACGCCTTTGGGGAAGAACATAAGAAGAAACAGAGGTACCACAAGACCTTTCTGGATCATCTCAAAGAGTGTTGTAGGTAAGATATTTTTTAAGGTACCGGTATGAGGAATAAGTGAAGCACTTTCTCCTTAACTTCTCAAGCTCTCCTTTCTGGCTTTAGCCCACAGCCTCCAGAATCCTTTTATCTTTGCTGTCCAAACCTCCTACGCCCTGTCAGAGCCAGAAAGGGAATCTCTAAAAGGAACACCATCTCAGCTCTCAACCCAATCTTTCCCTATCAGAGGACTAATAAATGAGGGCGGAGGAAAATTCTCAACTGAAATGTTGTGAAATCCGAGCTGAGGATGACAAATAAGCTCTTGTAGGGCCAAAGAAAATCAGCATTTTTGTTAAAAAAAAAAAAAAAGAAAGAAAGAATTCTTTGGTAGTGACCAGGAGGCGGTCCACATGGATACTAAGGCAAATGTTAGTGGGAAAGGTAGTGAAAGTGGTAGTTCATTCTTGAACATAGTGTCACCTTTCCCAGTTTTCCTCTACAGTCAGGTACCAACGCTAAAATCTGATAATAATTAACTGAGTGTGCTTTTCCATGGTTTCAGCTGTTCTACACAGAAGGCCAAGAGAATTGCCCTGTCTTTGTTACCCATAGCATCTTGGTTACCAGCCTACCGGGTAAAGGAATGGCTACTCAGCGACATTGTTTCCGGAATCAGCACAGGATTAGTGGCTGTACTGCAAGGTAACTTTTTAAAATTGAGATGGGATTGGGGCGCCTGGGTGTCTCATTCAGTTAAGCGTCCAATGTGGCTCAGATCATGATCTCACAGTTCGTGGGTTCGCGCTCTGCGTTGGGCTCTGTGCTGACAGCTCAGAGCCTGGAGCTGCTTTGGATTCTGTGTCTCCTTCTCTCTCTGCCCCTCCCCTGCTCGTGCTCTGTCTGTGTCTCTCTCTCTCTCGACAATAAATAAAAACATTTATTAAAAAATAAAATAAAATTGAGATGTAAGTCATAGATCGTAAAAGCCATCCTTTTAATGTATAAAATTCAGTGTTCTTTGTGTATATTCACAAGGTTGTGCAACCACCATTACACAATTCCAGAACATTTTTACCACCAGCATCATCCCCAAACCTTCTTGTCCATTAGTATTCACTTTCTATCCATCCATCCATCCATCTCCCTGCTAACAACTTTCTGTCTCTCTTGATTTGCCTATTCTGGGCATTTCATATAAACAAAATCACAGAATTTCTTGTATCTGGCTTCTTCTAGATGTTTTCAAGGTTAATACAAAGTTTTCAAGGTTCATCCATGCTGTAGCATGTGAGGGTAATTCCCCTCTTTTCATGATGACTAATAACTATGGTGTGGGTAGACCACATTTTGTTTATCCATTCATCAGTTGTTGGATATTTAGGTTGTTTTCATTTTGTGGCTATTATGAAAAATGCTGTTATGAATGCTTGTGTACAGGTTTTTGGGTGTACCTGTGTTTCAATTCTTTTGGGTATATCCCTAGAAGTGTAATTGCTGTCACACGGTAACCCATTAGGGTTCAAATTTCTCTACAGCCTTGTGGACACTTGCTAGTATCTGCCTTTCTTATTTTAGTTCTCCTAGTGAGTCTGAAATGGTATCTCCTCGTGGTTTTGATTTTGATTTCCCTGATGACTAATGATGCCGAACATCTTTCCACGGGCTTACTGGCAATTTGTATACCCGTGGAGAAATGAATCTTCTGCACATTTTAAAATTAGGATTTTTTTTTTACTGTTGAGTTGCAAGGGTTATTTATATATTCTGGATACTAAACTCTTAGCCAAGATATGATTTGCAAATAATTTCTCCCATTCTGTGGACTGTCACTTCACTTTCTTGATAGTATCCTTTGAAGCACACATTTTTTTCATTTTGACAGAGCTCAATTTATCTGTTTTTAATTTGGTTGCTTACTCTGTAGGTGTCATTTCTAAGAAAACCATTGCCTCATCCAAGGTTAAGAAGACTTACACCTATGTTTTCTTCTGAGAGTATTACAGTTTGAGCTCCTACATTTACATCTTCAATCTCTTTGAGCTAATCAAGTAACATTTTTAAGGTTCAATCTGAAACACTTGAAGGACTTAATGAGGACTTCTGTGATTCCACTTGCCTGAAATAAGGACCCCGATGCTTGTGTATTTACAGGCTTAGCATTTGCTCTGCTGGTCACCATCCCCCCAAGCTACGGACTGTACGCAGCCTTTTTCCCAGTTATAATCTACTTTTTCTTGGGCACTTCTAAACACATATCTGTGGGTAAGTGAATTCTTGGGCTAATCAATGCTCACACTGCTTTTTCGTTGTTAGCTCCATTAGCCGCACACTAGATTAATTTCAAATTGTGTCCAACCCGGAAAGGTGGTCATAGTTTCTTCTAAGAATTGGGACTGGGGGGTGAGGAAGGAGACCAGAGCTACAGGGGTCAGTCTTCTTATCCCCTTCCATTATGGTTGAAAGACAATTGTGCCTTCGGAAGGAGTATATTGACTATAATGCATCCTCTGCTAATTAGGTCCGTTTCCTGTTCTGAGTATGATGGTCGGAGCAGTAGTTGTGAGATTAACCCCATCGGAGAGCACAGCTGCTCTGGAACTCTCTAATAGCTCAATGAGCAATGACTCATCAGCAGATGAGTATAAGGTGATGGTGGCGGCCACGGTCACAATCCTTTCTGGAATCATTCAGGTGAGCACTTTCCTGGGTGACCTGCCCTCCTCATTCTGCTTCTGTCCATTCTGCTTCCTGCCACCCTCCTGCTCTTCCCTTTGGTTTGTATCCGTCTTTCAGGAAATAAGAAGGGTCCCTGCCCCCAACCAGAAGCGGAGGAAAAGATCCACATGGCAAAGATGAATGAACGTGGGTCTAGAGAGAAGGAAATATGGGAACAGGGAGGCGCCAGTGGCAAGGAGAGAAATGCTTAATGCAGTAAAATACCTGAAATCAATACAGTCACCAAACATACCCATGTGCAAGTAATAGCGACGCTGACATCTTTGGAACATTTCTCTTCCTAGCTCTTCAGGGACTGTAACCTAGCTGCAAGGACCTGGGGTTGAGCCATCTGCACTGTCCATATCAAAGTTTCGGGGAAGCTGCAGAGACCTGTGGAGGGCCAAAGCCTCATTCACACCCCTGACACCGATGCTAGTGAAGAGTGACAACGTCACGGATTCCACAAGATGTGGCCTAAGTTTATGACCCGTGATATAATTGGCGAAGGCCATTCTTTAAAGAAAGAACATTTAAGCAAGGACATTAGTGGTGTGTCCACCTGACAGACAATACAGCCATTTCTTTGAAATACGTTTCTGAATCTGGTGCCTTTGCATGCCCACAGCGCCAGCTGCATTCCAAGACACAGATGGAAAGGCGATCCAGAGACCCAAAGGAAGGAGAATCTGTCCATTCATGTTACTGCACAACACTGAGGCTTTGGGGGAATTAACAACTGCTGCCCCCGGTCAAAACCGAGCACTTCTGAGGTTCAGTACATAGTTAGGTCCTTCTTACGAAAGTAACTTCTTTGAAGGAACATGAATGGATGCTCCCACGAATGCTATAGCAGCTAGAAAGTCACCTAAAATTACATGCGAAAATTTATGAGGGCTGATGGTAGATAAGATTTTGCTATGGAAGGCATGTTGGGTGAGTCTTCTAAAGATATTGCATCTTAAAAAAGGTGGAGCAGGGAGGAGTCACCTGGTGCTTCTTGGGGTATACTAGACTTACATGCTATGTGAACACCGTGTCACGATCCACCTCGCGGGCAGGAGACGGGAAGGAAGGGGAGGGGGCCCTGAGCCCGGATGTTCCAGGAGACAAGGACACCTGCTTCAAGACATAGGCATACAGGCTGATCCTTTACCTTTTCAATCGTTTCATTTGCTGATGCTTTGGTTTGCTGAGCTGCGCCCGCCATTTACACTAACAACGGCCTTTGCTATTCTCTTCCCAGTTGCTCATGGGGGTTCTTCAGATTGGATTTGTGGTGATATATCTATCAGAGTCGCTAATCAGTGGCTTCACCACAGCTGCTGCTGTGCACGTTTTGGTTTCTCAGCTCAAATTTATGCTTCAGCTGAACGTTCCTGCACATACCGATCCATTTTCAATTTTCAAAGTGAGTAGTCCTTTTGCCTAAAAATATCAAAATATGCCCAATTTACCATCATGTGTCTGGGAGAGCTTTCCTTTAATGCCTTCAACGTAGGGCTTTCCGACAACTTCCAAGAAGTCAGTGGGCTGGGAACTTCAGTCACATTGAGGAAAAAATTAGTAGCAAAGGGAAGAACACTGAATATCAACCACATCTACCATCTGGTCAATGTGAACAGAAGAAATTAAGTACCAGTCCTCTGAGATTTGACTCAGTATTATTTAAAAGAAAAACTTGAAATGCGTTATTTTTAAAACAAGTTTTTTAAAAAAAAATTTTAATGTTTTATTTATTTTTGAGAGAGAGATAGAGGCAGCATGAGCAGGGGAGGGCCAGAGAAGAGGGAGACACAGACTGAAACAGGCTCCAGGCTCTGAACTGGCTGTCATCACAGAGCCCGACGCGGGGCTCAAACCCATGAACCGTGAGATCATGGCATGAGCCGAAGTCGGGTACTCAACCAACTGAGCCACCCAGGCGCCCCTGAAGTGCATTTTTAAAAAGATATTTTTATTTCTTCCTAGGAGAGAGAGAGAAACAGCGTGCGCAGGGGAGGGTCAGAGAGAGAGGGAGATACAGACTTTGAAACAGACTCCAGGCTCTGAGCTGGCAGTCAGCACAGAGCCCGACACGGGGCTCGAACCCACGAACCGTGAGATCATGACCTAAGCGAAAGTCGGACGCTTAACCAACTAAGCCACCCAGGCGCCCCCTGAAGTGCATTATTAAAGGCTTTACTATTTTGTCCCAAGATTTCAAACTTTCCTCAACATCTTATTCTAAAAGAAATGTGCTAATTAAATGTTAATGTTTCCCTATTTCTAAAAGGCAGGTCTTATTGTTTTGAAATTGAGGTTCTTCTCACTCTTTGATGCATCCCTGTTTCTAAAGCAAAAGGATATTAGCCAATGTGTAATAGCACAGTGGCTCTTTCTTCTTCCCAAGGATGTACTGTAGAACAACAGTGTACTTAGTGCTTCTGATTATTTAAAACCTATTTAAAAAAAATTTTTTTTAGAGAGAGAGAGAGAGCAGGGTAGAGAGAGAGAGAGAGAGAGCAGAGATATAGGGAGAGAGGGAGAATCTTAAGCAGGCTCCCAGCTCAGGGTAGAACCCCACACAGGGCTCTATCTCATGATTATAAGATCATGACTACGAGATCGTGACCTGAGCGGAAATCAAGACTTGGACACTTAACTGACTGGGCTACCCAGGCACCTTTTAGCCCTTCTGATTTTATTTAATTCTCTCTTTTTGTCTTGCTGGGTCTAGTTAAATGTTGTTCTATTTATCTTTTCCAAAAAAATCAGCCCTTGGTTACATTGATCTTTTCTATTGTCCTTTTAGTTTTATTTCATTCATTTCCCCCTCTGATCTTTGTTATCTCCTGTTGTTAATCTGGGGCTTATTCGTCCCTCTATCAAGACTGTCTTTGGGAGTTGAGACAGAATTTGCCCCATATTGGAACCAACACTCCGTCACTCACATCAAGAGCTATTCTAGAAGTGGAATGTTTGCGGAACCATTTGGGATCTATTTTGGGCCTGCTTTTGCTATCTGGCTCCTCTGGCTATGGAACCTAACTGGCCTCAAAAATTAATATTACGCAGGGACTCTTGAGTAGCTCACTTGGTTACGTGTCCAGCTTTTGGTTTTAGTTCAGATCGTGACCCCACAGTTCGTGACTTCGAGCAGCCAGGATGACAATGCAAAGCCTGCTTGGAATTCTCTCTCTCTCCCTCTCTCTCTCTGCTCCTCCCCTGCTCACATGTACGTGCTCTCTCTCCCTCTCAAAATAAATAAAAAACTTAAAAAAAAATTAAGATTATGTATTGTGCACAATTAGCCAGGAAATGAATTCCCAAAAGTGATACAGACAGTAAACCACGAAATGTGAAGGGCTTTGACCTTCAAGAAAAAAAGGGGAGGGGACAGGAATTAAAGAGACATATGCTAAGAAAACTTTTGAGGATCAGAGGTTGTTCCCTGGACAGAGCAATGATGATGACTGTGGAATAATGGCCCACGAGTCCTAAGAGCAGAAGAGACCAGCTGTAAAAACGTGGACAGTATCCGGGGAATTTTGACACCAGACAAGGAGCTTCCCAGCAACAAGCCAAAAGCACCATGAGTGTGGTGTCGATAGGGCGCTAACCCGCCTTCCTCATACCTCCACGCTGGTATCCACAAGCAGCCATTCGTGGTTAATGTGAGCAGAACAGAAAATCACTAGGCCATCTAGGTCTGCCTTCTTGCCGCACTATTTCTTGTAAATATATTCAGAAATAATTAAACACCGCACCCTCATTGTCCGTGAATATAACCCTTGGGGGAGAAAGCAAAACAAAGGAATAAATAAGCAAAAAGCAGGATCAGACCTACAAAGAGAGAGAGGAGACTGATGGTTGCCAGAGCAGTGGGCTGGGAGTTTGGGCAGAGTTGCTGAAGGGAAGAGGGAGACACAGCTGAGTTATAAAACGAATGTGTCACGAAACTAAAGGCAGAGCATGGGAACTGCAGTTCACGATACTGTAACAGAGCTTCACGGTGACAGATGGTAGCTATGTTTGTGACACGCACAGCGTAATGTCTAGAGAGGCTGAGTCACTGCAGTGTACACCGGAAACTAACATCCCGGGCCAACTGTACTCAAGTTCTTAAGAAGTTCATAAAAAATAAAAAAGATTTTTAAGAAGGAGGAAAAAGTATAGCACTTGGCTGTCCCTCGCTTTTATGATTTCAGGTGCTGCAATCCATATTCACACAAATAGAGAAGACTAATATTGCAGACCTTGTGACGTCCTTGATTATTCTGCTGATTGTATTTGTGGTGAAAGAAATAAATCAGCGCTACAAAGCCAAGCTCCCGGTGCCCATCCCGATTGAACTCATCATGGTAACTGATCATCTTCAGACTTCCTTCCTTAATTCATTAGTCTCCGCTGTTCTGCCGAACACCCTTTGCCACTTGCAGATCAGGAGGTGTTAGTGGGATAGATGGCGCCTCTGCAGTTTCCGGGCGTAATATTTAGTGGGGTTTTCTCTTCATGCACAACTTAGTGACCGCCTCTCATGGTTGCGGGCTCCTTCCCTCCGTGTAGGACGTGGCCGGTGCGGACAGCACGGTCTCGGACGGCGACAGGCCCACCGGAATCAGGCCGCGGTTCTCAACTCTGGCGGCGCATTAGAATTGCCTCAGGACTTCCTAGAAAGTAGCAAGGCCTGGGCTTGAGATTCTTATCTCTAGGACACTGCTAGTCATACCTCGTATTTCTAACTTGGGCAATTTGTAACTTTGCAGACTGTGATCGCAACGGGTGTGTCCTATGGCTTTGACTTCAAAAACAGGTTCGGGGTGGCTGTGGTTGGAGAGATGAAGAGAGGGTAAGTGTGTCCTTAACGCTCAGTCTCCCAGCACTGATCAGAGAGTGGAGTTAGCGGCCGAGGGCTGCAAGCCGAAATGCACTAACCTCGCTCAGGAGCCCCCCGCCTCTTGGGAGGACGGGGAAGGCACGGGACTCTCCTTCTGGGAAGGAGCCATCAAGGCTGGCAGTTCTCACTGTCAGGAAGTCGGTCCTCGTGGAGGAACTCACCCGCCAGAGGAGCGGGGATGCACATGCAGGTAAAAGCAGAGCCACGTTAAAAAAAAAAGAAAAAAAAAAAAGGCAAATCAAACCTGCTTCTGCTTCCAGAAAGGAACCGAATGAAGCCAGACCCCCTTGCCCACGAATCACTATAAACCGCACGCAGTGCTTTGCTCGAGGCCCCTGGGGCCGAGCTCCAGCGGTTCAGACACGCCGCGGGCACACCCTGTCCTTCCTGGCGGTCACGTTCGGAGCGAGGCCGGGCAGCGGCCGGCGCCGCAGCAGCGCGGGAGGCGCCCACGTGCCCGGAGCCCACGTGCCCGGAGCCCACGTGCCCGGAGCCCACGTGCCCGGAGCCGACGTGCCCGGAGCCCACGTGCCCGGAGCCCACGTGCCCGGAGCCCACGTGCCCGG
>JAESUZ010001682.1:0-38314 GCA_017311185.1 Proteles cristata cristata
TCAAAAACAAAGAAACAAACACATAAACTTAACAGATTTCTAGACAGGGTGCCTGCAGATGACAGAGACTCTTGATCCTGTCCCTGCGATGCCCACGCTCCAGGCCTGCCACGGGGGTGGGGTGTGGACACAGTGTGTGGGACACAGGAAACACGCGGGACGGACGAAAAGGGTCCATCGTCCCCGGAACAACCAAACCTCCCCTCAGCAGCGGCAACAAAATGCTCCTGCCAAGCAAACTAGGAAGTTGCAGAGACACGATCTGGCCGGCTTACAGGTAAGTCTGGGAACCCATCTGCTGGCGAGTGATAAGTGAAGGCTTCCGAGGAAACTGACCGTGGACCCTGCCCGTTAGCAGGTGAAAACTGACCTCAGCCACAGGGCCCAGGTCCAAAGAGCCTTCTGCCTTCTCCTGTCCGTCTTTGCTCTCAAGCGTACTCACCACGTGCCTGCTCCCGGGAAAGCGCCCGTGCACGGACGGGGATCTGGGCGGGTGTCTGTGGGGACTGGGCATCCCTCTGTCCCCCTCTGTCCCCGCACTCAGCCTTCGAGCCCCAGCCCCCTGACCTGCGTCCAGGTCTCCTGATGGCGGAGCTGGACTCCCACCCCCACTCCAAGGACAGCTCCAGCTCTACCATCCCATAGTGAGGAGCTGGCATTTCCCACCGTAACAGGCCGCAAGTCCCTGCCGGCCAGGGAAGATTACAAACCTAAAGAACGCTGCCGCACAGCCGTGGAGTGTGGGCACAGGAGGCCACCTCCTGTGGCCTCCAGGTGTGACTGTGATAAAGGAAACCCTCAGCAAGCACCGCGCGGGCGCCGGGGCCCCTTGGGAATACAGCGGAGCCACCGCGTCAAGAAGGGATTAGAAATCACAGTGGGCATGGGGCGCCTGGGTGACTTAGTCGGTTAAGCGTCCAACTTTCTCTTGGGTCATGATCTCACGGTTCGTGGGTTCGGGCCCCGCGTCGGGCTCTGTGCTGACTGCCGGCTCGGAGCCTGGAGCCTGTTTCAGTCTGTGACTCCCTCTCTCTCTGACCCTCCCCTGCTCACGCGGTCTCTCTCTCTCCTAGAAATAAATTTAAAAAAAAAAAAGAAAAGAAATCGCAGTGGGCAGCTGTGCCTGCTGACGTGCGCACTGGGCAAGACCAACAGCCCCCGGGTCGTGGCTGCAGGCAGGGCGGCATCTGCGGGGGGCTGTGCCACCTGCAGACCCCCCCCTCACAGCTGCTGTGGCGCTTCGGTGCCTCCAGTCCTGCGAGGCGGGCGCCATGCTCCTCACCCAGATGGCTCGAGGCCAGCGAGAGGGGGCTGATGTCGAGCCTCTGTTTTCTGATCTCCAAAATGCGGACAGCAACGCTTGGCTTTGAGAAGCTCTGAGGCCTGAATGGCACCGGGCGTGAGGACCCCCTAGCGCGTGCCTGGCACTGTCAGGAGCTCAGCTCCCCGACCCTTCTCCTGCTCTTCTGGGCCGTGCGATCGCTCGTCTCCACCCAAGTCCCACGTCTGACTCAGAAAATGTTTTCCTGCTCTTCCTGGCACCTGGGAGCAACTAGACCAGCATGTGTTTCCCATTCCAGTCCTGAACAGTAAGACGATAACATAGCGGCGCCTGGGCCGCTCCGTCAGTGAGGCGGCTGACTTCAGCTCAGGTCATGATCTCACAGCTCGTGGGTTCAAGCCCACGTCGGGCTTTGTGCTGACAGCTCAGAGCCTGGAGCTGCCTTTGGATTCTAGGTCTCCCTCTCTCCTCTGCCCCTCCTCTGAGCGCTCTCTCTCTCTCTCTCAAAAATAGATAAATATTTAAAAACAAAGATGATAGCATAAAGGCAACATGTCATCTGTGTCAAAACTGGATCCCCTGAAACACTAGGGACCATGCTGAGCCACAAGTCCCCCTAGAGGTGGGCTCTCCGGACGAGTTCAGCCACTTTGCCCAGGCCAGACCACCGGACTGGAATAGAAACACTCATTTGCACCACATCCCAAGACCATGAAACTGAGGCCACACAGCTTAAACGGGCCCAACATTCATATAGGAGATGCTTCCTGGCCACCTTGTCTATCCACCCACCCACCCACCCACCCACCCACCCACCCATCCATCCATCCATCCATCCATCCATCTCTTCAGCAACCCATGTGCCAAGCACTATTCTAAGGCAATGCAGATGAGCAGTGAACAAAATAGAGAGGAACCCCCACCTTGCAGAAGGTAACAAAGTGGGGTGTGGTGGAGGCATTGCACACAGCAGAGAAAAGATGAGGACACTCGCACAATCACACCCTCCCCTCCTCTCCCCTACCTCTCAATGTTCATGACCTCACTATTTTCACATCCTCCAGTTTTCAAACTCACAGTCTATTCATAACTTGATTTCCTCTTCACTCTGTATTTAAATGGATTAATTGTTCACTACTAGCCTTTCTTTACAGCTTTTCCTTTCCTGGATCCTTCATTCTGGTTGATCGACAAAACAAATGCATCTCACGTGCTCATCTTTGAGAAAGGCTGTCTGTTGCTTTTATATGCAAACAGCAGTCAGGCTGTGTGTATGTTATCTTTGGGGATAACCCTCCCCCTCCACCTCAGGACCATATGGATATTTCTCCGTTATCCTCTGGCCTTGAATTGGCAGAAAGGAGGCGAGCCTGAGATCTCTGCCCTTGCAGGGGAGGCACGCTTTTGCCTAGATGTCTGCAGATTTCACCCCCTTGTCTGACCTTGGATCTACCTGATCGGATGTTTCTGGAACGCGGCAGGTGTGTCCGACCTTTGCTTCTCTACTACGTCTTCCTCTGGAGGCATCTTCCATTGGACTGTTGGCCACCGACCCCCTTCAGGAGCGTAAACGATGCTTCTGAACATCACCCGTGTTTTCTTCCACACCGGCTGCTTCTTGCTAATTGCTTGGATCTCTTCCCCTCGTTGTTTCCGAGCCACATTCATTCTGGTTATCTTAAGTCCCCCGTTTCTGACATTTTCTCCATTTTAGCAATGTATCTTCTATTCCTTGCTGCTCCTAATGGATTTCTTCGTCCTTAGTAATACTGCTTGGATCTTCAATTTTTTTTCCTTAGGTCTTCAATCTCCCTTTTCATCTCACCCTGATATGTTTTACTCTTCTATTTTCTGAGCTTCTCAACTGCAGTTCTTATTCAGTTGCTTTATAGCATGAAGCGATTACGAGACCATTTCGTTACGGTCCTTTCTTCGAGGTGAGATTCTTTTCTTTTCCTAATATCACATTACAAACATTTTTAGAGCGCACAACTGGAAAATAGCTTTAGATTGAACTGTATGAAATTCTGCTATGTGACTATTTTCCATCTATAAAAATAGCAATTTCATGGTTCAACCTAATACCATGAACACCCAGTTAAATACGTATCTACACACTTTTTAGGTCTGCTAAAAAATAAGTTACCAGGCTCAAGATGCTTCGCTCCTAAAGATTTCAGCAGGAGTCTCCTAAGAAGAACCTTGTCCTATAAAAACCAAGAGTCTGTGTTGGGTTATTTATCTGTTCCTTCCTTCCGTCTTTCTGACTTTATTTTATCCTCAAATGTGTTTGCACAGCATCTATTTCAGCTGACACATGCCTGGGCGACTCTGCAGATGCTGGACTTGCTCTGATGTGGTGGCCGTGGACCCTCACTCTCTCTCCACGGGTCAGCTGTGCTCTCCCAGCTACACTGGAAGAGCCGAGAATCTGGGGCCCCACTGCCACTTCTGCAGAGTTCAAGGAGCTTAGGACACCCAAGCTTTGCTCTGTCTGCAACAGGGAGGGGGGACCAAATTCCCAAGTCATACTCCAGCCCAGCGCAGCAACCCCGAGGCAACCTGGGGCTCCCTGCAGAGGGCTGGAATAGCCAGGAAAGGGCATTTCAGAACGTTCTGCCCTTTGGGGGAGTAAATCCTTCTGCCTGGACTCCTTCTTCCCTTCTCACCCTCCTTTTGCTTGCCTAACCTTTTCTATCCTTCAGGGTTCAGCTAAGATGTCACCTCCCCCAGGAAGCCATCTATGTCCCCCACAAACTGGGTTAGGGGATCTGACTCTATATGGCCACTGCTCTAAGGATTCTCCCTGTCATCACCCTTATCACCTGAGATGTCACTGATGAATTATGCGTCTGTCTGTCCTCTCTTAGGCTGGGGATGTCTGAACAGCAGGCTGGCTCTTTTTCACCTTATACCTCTGGTGCCTAGTACAGTGCCTGACATATACTTCAAAATATGTTTCAAAGTCCATGAAAAAGCAGGGGTGTCCAAAGAAACTTGGGTCACTAATAAAGAATTCTATAAAGATACACACCGAATTTTCAGAAAATTAAGAAATTCTAACACCACAAACGGAATGGAGAGACACCACGGAGTGGGTAAAGACATTCTCCACACATCAATCCCACAAAGGGCTTCCACCCATAAGACATACATTTTAGAACCTCCTACAGTTCAGTAACAAGACCACCCAATTTAAAAAAAAAAAGAGCAAGAGACTGGGTCACGCATTTCATAAGGAGGAAGTTCTAACGATTGCAAAAACTTCAACGAGATACTCAAATCAAATCACAGTGAGACTCCAGCACACCCATCCGTGCGGCTAAAAGCCAGAAGGCCGACAAACTCCATGGTGATGAGACTCTGAAACCAGAGGAAACCTCGGTCTTTGTCGGGGGTGGGGGGGCGGTGCAGAGAGCGATCTGCAAAACCGCTTCTATGAAAGCCGTTTGCGTCTCTGCTCCCAGCGCCGGCCCGGCAGACAGGTGCGCCCGAGGCCACCGAGAGACACGGAACGCTGCCGGGCGGCGAAAGTGAACCGGCGCCGGTTATAAGTAAAAACGAGCGCCTCTCACACAAAGGTGCGTGCGAGAAGCCAGACAAAGGACCGTGTAGCCCATGACTCCACGGACATCAAGCACAAAACCACGCAACACTAACCTGTGCTGCTGCGAATCAAGACAGAGCTTGGGGTGGGGAGCCAGTGGCTGGTGGGGGCACAAGAGGGAACCTTCTGGGGCACGGGGTGGGGCTGTTTTCATCCCCGTGCCAGACACACAGGCGTCTCTGAAGGTAAACACCCAACAATGTGCAGCTAAGATGTGCGCCCTTTACTCCCTACAAATGTGCCTTAGTAAAACATTTTAAAATCATAGGCAACATTAAAAAAAACAAACCTACTTTTGTGTGCATGATGCCATCCAAGAAAACCAAGGTGAGGGTCAGACACGAGAATGACGACGGTGGTCAGCTGGGTCATCCCAGCAGAGCTACGAGGAGGAACACTAGGGAGGTAAAACTCACCGACGATATTCTCAATATTGCTGCCGTTTGCTGTGCAAACCTCACCTCTCTCCGGAAGCCCTCCCTGACCTCCACCGACCACCCAGGACACCCCAGGTGTGTTGTCATAACACCCCTGTGTGCTCTGTTTGACGTGTCACTTACATGTTGATTTCATTTACTACAGCATAAGTCCCAGAGACAAGAGATCTTTCTCACTGCTATATTCCCAGCCTGCCACACAACAGGTGCTCCATAACTCGATCTTGAATGAATCTTGAATGCATAAATAAGCACTGAATGTATATGGATATATATATTAAACATACACAAGTACATATATACCAATAAAATATATGTCATATATGTTCTCTGCTCTTTAAGCAGTTCTGGCAAAGCGTGCAACTTTAAAATTCAGGATTTTAAAATTACTAGTAGTTTGGAACCAAACTCTGGGTGCGGGGGGGGCCAGAGAGATAGGAGCAAAATCAAGAGTGACTATTCACTGCGTTTGGAACAGCCACTCAAGGCTGAATGGAACAGGTCAGGCTGGAGAGTATCCTGAGGGAATAAATTCTTCCCAGGTTGACAGACAACCTCCCTGCTTCCACAGCTGTAGCCAGAAGCACCAAGTCCCGAGGGACCAGGGGCCCTTCAGGGTCTGGCCCCCGGCACCTTCCGCGTCCCAGTCCCCAGAGCTCTCCTCAGACCCTGATGTCGTCGTTCACCCTCCCGGGCTGTTCCCTCTGCTCATCCCCGTCCACCCGGTGAACTTCAGGAACCCGCTCGGGGACGCCTCCTCTCCTCTTCGCCAGCCCAAGCCCCTCAAACACACCTCTGCCCACGAGCCTGCACCCAGGCGTTCCCCGCACAGATCCGTGTGCACGTCCACCGCCCCGTCCGCTCAGGCCTGACCCACAGCCAGGGCTGCACAAACAGTTTCGTGGGAGGGAACAAGGACAGTTTCCAAAGCGAGGCGGGTGGCTCAACTTCCCCCACCGTCAGGCCGTGTGCGGGTTTGAGACGAGGGCCCCCTCCCGTGTTCACCCGCCCCTCCCCCACCGTCAGACAATGTGTGGCTTCCAGAGGAGGCTCCCCTCCCGAGTTCACTTGCCCCTCCCCCAACGTCAGACCGTGTGCGGCTTTGAGACGAGGCCCCCTCCCGTGTTCACCCGCCCCTCCCCAACCGTCAGACCGTGTGCGGGTTCTAGACATGGCCCCCCTCCCGTGTTCATCAGCCTCTCTCCCCAGGCGGCCCACACGACCCCCACCCCGGTTTTCCCTCTGCTTCCTGTCCACCTCTCGAGGGTGGGGGGCTGGCAGGACCTGCCCTCTGACCCCTTCCTGTCCTGCCTCTCCAGCACCCCGGGGGGCAAAGGCCACGTCTACGTCAAGGCAGGGCAGCGGGACCAGGGTCACACCTGACCGGAAGGCAGGGTGGCCACGGAACCATTACCCAGACCAACGCTCTGTGGGAAAAACAGCGAGTCACCCGCAAAGAGAGGCGTCCAAGGACAGAGCGCACGACTCTGAGCGTCAGCTGCAGGCTGGACACCGGGTGTCCCCGGGGTCATCTGACTGCAGCCGAGGTGACTGCCGTCTCTGGCTGAACCAGATGGAACAACGGGCTCTCTTTCGTTCGGGGGTCAGAGCGCGTGTTGTCAACACTGGAGCCACACTCAGCAGGTGACAAGCTTGCCGCAGGAGGGCCTCTGGAACCCAGAGACACCGCTTCCCGACTCCGGCCAGGCCGTGCCAGGAGGAGCGGAAGCGACCAGTGTCCACCGTGTAACCTGTCCTCTGTCTTTGCACCCTCCCCCCCTCCCCCAGTGTGGCTAAAGGAGCACAGACTGAACGTGCCTGCACTGCGATCCCCTACAACGCATTCCTTTCTGGGTCCAGTTACACAGATGGCTGCGATGGGCCCGGCTCCACCAGTGTGGCTTGGCCGATCCGCTAGGGTATCAGCTCTGGCAGCCCGGGCCCACCCTGATGCTCTCCCCCCCCACCCCTCCTCGGGGGCCCACACGGGGGTCTCTCCAGTGGTCCCGCGCTGTGGGTTTTTCATTCCAGCAGCCTTGTGGCCAACGGGGGACAGGGGGTTGCCTTTTCAAGTCCACGGCACCTCCCCCTAACAGCCCGGGGAGGGCGGGGCGGTGCTGAGCGCCACTGCCTTTTCTCTGCCTGGAATCTGCTTTCCCCCTTTCCAGGTACTCTGCATGGGAGCCGCTAGCTCCTCACACTCTTCCTAAGGCCATGGCTCCCATCTCTTGCATCTCTGGGCGTCGGAACAGAGCAAGGCCATCATCCCGGGTTCACTCGAATCGCTGCAGTGGAAGCTCACTGAGCAGTGTCGGGTGCTGGCTGTGCGACCTTGAGCAGCTTGCTGCGCCGCTTTGAGCCTCGTTTCCACCTCAGCTGGCATTCAAATCCGGGCTCCATCTAAGGCCAGGCGTGTGATATGGATGGAGTGGCTTCACCTTCCCGGCCCTTAGTTTCTCCAGGAGTCAAATGGGGGCTTTCATAACCATCCCCAGCTGGGAGGGGGTCCAGTGAAGCAACACACTTCCAGTGCCTGGGATACAGAGGACGCTCGGTTCAGGGAAATTCTCCTCATCCCCAGGTGACAGCAAGAACCTCAGTCCTGGCCCCCAGCTAGGCTCCCGCATGCTCATGTTGGGAGGCGTTGCATGAAGCTGGCGGGTCTGCCCTGGGACGAAGGGGAACCCCAAGCCCCGCACCCCAACACTGCACACACGCCGAGCTGGCAGGCCACCTGCTTCTTCCCTGGGATACTGTGCTCAGCCCAAGGGAGCAGGAGCTACTCAGGGCCAGGGCAGATGAACCCTGGGAGCCCCGGCAACTACTCCAGATGATTCCAAATTGCCAGACGCGGTCTCGCCCCTGAAAACTGCAGGCCGACCACGTCACAGCATCCAGAGCCCGCGAGAGGCCTCAGGGACCTGTGCTCTGACTTTCCCTAATAAGAAGCCTGGGTGGCCGATCTCCAGGAGGCAGAGTGGACATTCAGGGAACCTCGAAATCATGCAGGGCTGTTCATCATAGTGTCCCTCCCAGTGGACACATTCCTGGGGCAGAAGGTGGAGAAGACTGGCCCGGAGGCCCTTTAAACAAGGGCCACTCACATGGACGGCCTGGCCTGCTCCAGACGGAGATGACAATTGCCTGGTTAATGAGACAGGTCTGGGAGGCCTGACGGGAGAGGGGCAGGCTGTGAATCTACAGCCCCAGCGGCACAGACGGCAGGTACATCCCCCTGGTAACATTCTTGCTCAACTAACGTTACCTTTCCGTTCCCAGTGCCCAGGGGGTTGGCCTGAGGCTGGAGGCTGGGGACAAAGAGACAACAAGAGTCCTCGGACATATAAGGACTTTGGGTGCTCTGCTCCCTGTTGTAGCCTCTGTCTTCCCCCCCACCCCCCGCCCCAGCACAGTGCCTGGCACACAGTAGCTATGCAGCACAGGTTTGTTGAATGACTGAGCGATGTCCACCCTCAGGTGCTGACAGTCTGAGGAAAAGACAGAAGAGCAGGAGAGCAGTGTACCTCCCTGGATCACTGCATGCTTGAAAAGCACGGCCTGGAGAAGTGAGGATCCGGCCCGTGCTTTCATACCTGTGGCGATGACAGCCTCACTACCTACTGGACAGCAGTGAGCTCTTCACCTTTTGGTTCCTGTATCCATTATTTCCAATGATGTTCATTTCGTAAAACTTACTGAATTAGGAAGGGAGGGGGGAACTATCCCTGCTGGCGGCCCCTGCTCTGCGCTCTGGGTCCCCACAGATGCACCTGCTCCCTGGACCGCATCATCTTACAGAGACCACGACGCTGGGCCGGGGGCCCCTTGGGTATCCATTCTATGATTCCCTTTCAGGAATGGGGCCTTTGTCCCTCCCCCCGACAGGCCCCTCCCAACCCGGGGCCAGTGGATGGGGCCCTCTCCTTGGCTCTCCACGGGCCCCAAAGGAAGGACTGATCCCCTCAGCACATCCCTGAGGGCCAGACGGGCGCCCAGGGCTCTGCTACCACTCCAGTCCTGCTAGGAAGCCACTCTCAACTCACACAGAGCTGCCACGCCTCCAGGCCTTTGCCCTTGAACTTCTCTCCTCCTGGAATGTCTTCCCGCATGGCCACATCTCCTCTTGTGCCCAGAGCACCCACCACATCCCACAGGACCCCTGAGAGCCTCCGGGCTTCAGCAGGGACCCATTTTGCGCCCTGCGCGAGGCCCTGAGGGAGACTGAGAGCACTGGCTTTGGGCTCAGGCGACCCAGAACCCGAGCGCTGCCTGTGCCGCGTTTGTGCTGGGCGACCCCAGGGGCAGGTTCCTTAACCTCTCTGAGCCTCGGTTTTCTCATCTGTGCAAGCAGGGATAATTGAACCCTCTGGCCGAGATTGTCGTAAAGATTAAATGAGAGAACAGAGCCCTGCACACCGAGATTCTGACCGACAGGGGCTGTGAGTAGTGACAGTAGCAGCAGTATTGTCCCCTGCGCATCTAACAAGTGAGTCACACAGCTTAGGGGAGACCTTGCGGCAGCAGCTCAGGCAAACCAGTTTCTGGGCTGAAAAGGCCGGCGAGTCGGCAATGTTCTAGACAGATCCAACTGGATCACGGCCGGTGTGTGCGGGACACAGAGGCAATGAGGCGGGACGCGGGGTCTACACAAACAGCCTGGAACAGTCCCTCCCTGGGACTGCCATCCACCTGAGGTCTGCGTGGGTCAGCCCGGTGTCACGGCCCCTCCTGGCCAGAGCCTCCCGGGTGGGGTGGCCGCAGCTCCCGGCCGGCTCCTGGTGTCCCTTTAGGGAACTTTGATAAGAATCTGCACAGGCAGCTGTGCTCCCGGGACAGGGCTGCCCTCCTGGCTCCTCCCACTGCCCCTTCCATCCCTCCTGCAGCCCCTCCCCCTCCTCTCAAGCCTCCGCACCTGCTCCTTCTGGGGCCTCCTGGCCCTCTATCAGAGACGTTCCGACTCGACACCAAGGATCACCTCCTCTGAGGCCTTCCCACCCCTGACTGGGAGTTCTTCCTCTCTCTCCGGCCGCCTGCTGCTGGAACGGCTGCTAAAGTTCCAGCTCGGAGCTGGCAGCCACCTGCCTCCCCGCCCTTGCACCTGGATGGGCAGGCCTGCCGCGTCCACACGAATCTTCCCTGCACAGGTGGCGGGGGGCAGGGGATGTAGCGGGTAGGCCCGCAGGAAGGACGGAGCGGAGAGCAAATACCCTCCCATAAGGGATAAACCAAAACGCAAGCCACACGCAGAAGACGTCACACACCAGTCCCCTAGTCCTACCCAGACCAGAGGAAGGTCTCGGCCACACCACACCCGTACCTTCCCAGTGCAGGGCGAGGCTGCAAACCCCGCGCCTTCCCCGCTGGCTGCCAAAATGCAACTCGCCAGAGAGATTACGGTTCACAGGGATACCCGACAGGCACCTTCCCGCACATACGAGGTAGCCTCGAGGTCACCACGACGCCACTGTTTAACCGTCCCCAGACGTGTAGCTGTGTGAGCTCACCTGAGCCACAGCCCTGGTCCAGGAGGCGGGCAGGTGCAGCCCCTGCACATCACTTGTGCTGCCCAGGGACCCAAGCATCCGGGGCTTTCCGTCCACCACAGAAACGGACCACTGAGTGTCCACACAGCCCTCTCCTCCAGCCTCGACATCAACAGGCCTGGGAGAGGGAGGGGGCCTCGCCTGGCCTGCCCCGGATGCCAGGGAGAGCACAGCCGTGTCCACAGCAGTGACTCCTGGCCCGTGGCCAGGCCGGGGGCATCGCCAAGTTCCCTCACGATGGCTGCAGGGCACAGGGTCCTCCCTGCATGGGGCGCCGAGTGAAACAAAAGGCCTGGTGGGCAGAGAGCTGTTACTCTGCACAGCTCCCTCCATAAAGCTCCCAGCAACCTTTCATACATATAAGAAGCCTGACACTCCAGGATTTTGGAAAGGCCATCTGTGGATCCAGGCCATGTGAGGTCGGAAGCTCGTCCACATCGGCGCCCCCACGTCCCCAGGGCCAGGTTCAGCATAACGTGGCAGGGGTTTGCTGCCCCAAATCCATCATTAGTCCCATTGATCTACCGGTCAGCAAGTCAAAGAGATCAAGGCCACAGGGATCACCCGATCTGCTCCCATAACTCCACACAATGAAGTCAAGGCCATCGGGAATGGACAACCAAGCTCCCAGAATGATCCAGCCCATCATGGGAGCACCCTCCTCATTTTTCGAAGCAGCGACACAACAAAATCTCAGTACTGAGGTTATAAATAACCCTGCACTGACTTGGCCCGAGAGAAGTGCTCCCTGAGCCCTGAGCTGGAAGAGGCCTCTTGTGTCTCGGCAGGAAAACGGGTGAACGGGACCCATCCACACAAAACGAGGGACACGAAACGGCCCGGAGAACACACAAGCCCCGGCTGCCCTAAGCATCAGAGGGGAGCAGCGAAGGCAGCCAAAGAAGGCCCATGTCCCGATGTGCCTGAATGAAGCCAAACTTCAGTGCCTGAGCTAAGAAGTGCCCCCCTGGGAATTAAACCATATGCAGCCACGCAGGGACACGGCGGTCACATACATCAGGGCACAGTCCTGCCCCAGAGACCAGGTGCTGGCGGGGAACATCGCGTGGCCGCAGGGCTGCTGGGGGCCCCACGTGTGGATTCGTGTGGTGAAGAAAGGTGTCTATACTACAGTGAGTAGTGACCTACACACACACACACACACACACACACACACACACACACACACACCGCCTTCCCTCACTCACGGCGGGGCTCAGTCTACTGCCCAGATGTCCACAAATAATGGCCCCTCAATAATGCTCCCTGTGTCTCTGGCTCATCACAGGGTGCATGTAAGTGCTCAGTTGTAGGAGAGACGTTGTTACCCGGAAGGTCAGTGTATCCTTGGACCCACAACTCTGCTCCTAGGTACAAACACCAGTAGACACATGACTTTATGATAGGAAAATCCCAGACTCAGCAGGCAGAGAGGGAAAGGTGAAGACCTGAGGCCCCTGGGTGGGGACAAACAAGTGCTCTGGAACAGAGCTGGGAGGGCCTGACCACAGTGAACCCCCTCAGGGGTGTGGTTCCTCTAAAGCACGGACCAGACACCATCTCCTGCCGTCAGGGTCCCCGCAGCAATCTGACAAAAGACCTGACTGAAACTAAGTAGCAGGCCGTAAAACGTACGACCCACAAGGTACTGATACGGCCACACATCACCCACACACAATGGAATCGAGGCCATCAAGGATGGACAACCCAGCACCCAGAGTCATCCAGCCCATCACGGGAGCAGCCTATTCATTCACTGAAGCAACGAGACAACAAAATCTCAGTACCGAGGTTATAAATAATCCTGCACTGACTTGGCCCAAGTGATGTGCTCCCTGAGCCCTGAGCTGGAAGAGGCCTCCTGTGTCTCGGCAGGAAAACAGGTGAACGGGGCCCATCCACGCAAAACGAGGGACACGAAACCGCTCGGAGAACACACAAGCCCCTGGCTGCCCTGAGCATCGGAGGGGAGCGGCCAAGGCAGCCAAAGAAGGCCCATGTCCCAATGTACCTGAATGAAGCCAAACTTCGGTGCCTGAGCCAAGAAGTGCCCATCTGGGGATTAAACCCTATGCAGCCACGCAGGGACACGGCGGTCACATACGTCACATACGTCACACACGTCACATACGTCACACACGTCACATACGTCAGGGCGCTGGTCCTCCCAATAACTCATCTTTTTTCCTTTGAAGACCTTGCCCCGTCAGCTTTCCTAGTCTATATAATTTGGAGAATGTTAACTCTCTACAGAACCGAAAGGTGAGCACATAACCTAGATCTGGCCAATCAGTGGATTTCATGCCCTTTGTTTCGGTCACCGGATCGAGGCTGGACATGTGACCTGGCCCGGCAAACCCATGCCAGGCCCTGCAACTGAACTGTTGTGAAGGAGACGCTCTCTTGCCTTGGGGAGCTGTCGGGGCTGCTCCCTGCAACAAACTGACTAGACAGTGAGGCCAATATGATAGGCAGAGAGCGACAAGAACTCCTGATGACACAATGTGGGTCCCCGGGTCCACCCGGACCTGACGCTCAGTGGATCTGGATGGCAGTGGACCGCAATGGAGCTAGGACCCAAGCCAGCAAAGCAACACACTAGCTTGAGCACTGATGTTTCTGCATGTCTGTGTGTTCAACATAAACTATGGAGGGAAGAGGACCCCAGAGAGAGGAACCCCAAGAGTGTGCATGCAGAAATCACACTCACAGGCCAGAAGAGTGTGGATCATGGGGGGTGGGGGGAAAGGACTTGCAGTCCACGGAGAGGAAGGTCTGCTCTAGTCCAACAGGCGGCTTTACCACACTATTTGCAACTTTGTACATATGAAGTTAGCTTTGAAACAAGACTAAAGGAGACCCCAGCAGGCAGCTAGAGTAGCTTCATGGGTGCAGGAATTAAAACAGCATTTAAACAGCCAGCAGCAGCCTGTTTGGAGTGTTTCCAAAGCCTTGTGCTGTTTCTGTCTCCCCAAGGAGAAATCCCAGCTTTGCTGCCCTCTCTTTCTTATGCAGGAACAGGTCCTTCAAATGAGTCCATCCAGGGAGGACAGGTGGCAGGGTCAAGGTCACACAGGCTACTGAGGCACAGCAGCCCTGGGGACAAAGGGCTTCCTGCTACAACCCCCTGGTGGGAAGCACCACCACAGGCCGGTTTCCTCTGGAGCCACAGAGGCTGCAGCCTCAGGGCGCTCACTTGTGTGGCCCTTCTTAGATCTGACACATCATTCCTGGCTCTTTGTCTGAAAGAGGGCCGCCCACCCACAAATATATAAATTCTAAACTCTAGGCCCACAAGGTGTGCATCTGCCCCAGTCCCCAGCCACACCCCAGGCTGCTTCCCACCCCCTTCTCCCCCAAACCCTTGGAGCCTTGTCACTGTCTGGATGTGACTTGCAATAGCTACTCAAAGCCTCTGCTTCCACAACAGGCTCTGCTCCTTTGATTTGCCATTTCCTCCCCATTATTGGTGATTTCCACACTTGTTATGCAAATGACATCTACTGAGACCCATTGTGTGAAATGCTTACTGGACTCTTTGAAAGTCCTCTTTAGTTTAAAAATAAAACTAAATCTTCCTGCTTCTCCCTGGGCCAGTGCTGGGGCAGGGGGAGTTCCAGCCTCCAGAAAGGAAGAAGCTCAGGGACGCCTGGGTGGCTTAGTAGGTTGAGATGCTGACTTTCCTTAGGACATGAGCTCCAGGTTCCTGGGTTCGGGCCCCATGTCGGGCTCTGTACTGACTGCCAGCTCAGAGCCTAGAGCCTGTTTCAGTTTCTGTGTCTCCCTCTCTCTCTGACCCTCCCCGGCTCACGCTTTCTCTCTTTCACTCTCCTAGAAATAAATAAAAATTTAAAAATTTAAAAAAGAAAAAAAGGAAAAGAAAGGAAGAAGCCCCCCAGACTCACAAGAGCACCTCCCTCCCCCACCCCCGGCCATCTCTGGGACCTGTCTCAGGTGCCTTCGGACCTGTCAGGGCTGGAAGAAGGACCATGTCACACACGCAGGCTCCACTGCTTGGCCCTGACTCGGGCTCCACGCCTTCATCCCCTCAGTGCCCCTGAAGCCTTCTCAGACTGTCAAGGGCATCCCAGACTGAAGGGACACATCTGCCCTCCCCACCCTGGCACTCCGGAGCCCCCAGGGCTGACAGTAGTAGACCAGAGCATGGGGGCTGCCCAGGGAGCTTGCACCCTGCCCAGGGCCACCTTGGGGCTTCTCACCTTCCTCCCGAGAATGGGATCCTCCACGCCCCACACTACGAAAGGGAACCCCACTTCTGAAGTTACATGACTGATGTTCGTGATGTTGCAAAATCCCTTGAAAAGGAATCATTCTAGAGGTAATAATTCTTGGTTTTAAATGTTCCTTTATTATTATTACTATTGTGACAACTAACATTCGCTCAGCCAGTCCCGCAGACCACGCCCCACTCCAATCACCATACACCCACAGACTCATTGAAGCCTCGTGATGTCCCAGGAGGCAGGCGGTACCTGGACTTCACTTAACGTCACTGCTCTCTAGGGCTTCTCTGTTCTAACTGCAGAAGGAACACACGCTCACTGGAGCAAACGGAACCGTCCAGAGGTGTGGAAGAGCACGTCCACAGTGTGCCCTGTGCCGCCACTCTCCCCCTTCCATGCCTGTCTACGGCACTCCCCTGACCCAGCCAAGGAGACTGGTTCAGGGACACGGTCTGCACATATAGGCCCACGTGTGCAAGTGCATATGGGGAGGCTCTCTTAGAATCATCCTCCCCATGCTATGGAGGAGGAAAATGCAGTTCAGAGAGGTTGAGTGACTCCCCCAAGGTCACACAGCAGGCAAGTGGAGGAGCCGACACTTAACCTGGCTCCCCAATTTAAAGGCAAAGTCTGTGACCTTACCCACTGGCCAGTACCTCCAGATTCTTATCTGCTTCAAACAGAATGGGTGCTGATGACCACAATGATAGAAGATAGCAGTGCACATTGACCACTGATCACAGTCCCTTCTGGGGTACGTTAACTACTCACCTAGGCTTCTGCAAAGCCTATTACTTGCACAGCCTCTCTCCCATTCACAGAGAAGGGACCTGAGGCATCATGAGCCGAAGCCACGGCCCCAGGTCACACAGCTATGAGCAGGGACACAGCAGCATTCACACTCAAGGTCCCCAACTACAAAGTCAGCCCAGGAAGGATGCTGGGGTGGGCAGGGCAGGGTTTGGCAGGATGGCCACTGTCCTCATCCTGAACTCAGGTGGACGGATCGGAGTGCCTCAAACTGACCACCTCAGGGCCTTTGCACAGGGAGTTCCTCCCTGACTGCTGCCCTTTGCCTGGCCTAAATAATGCTTGTGACCCCTCCGGCTCCCAGTTTACTAGCAATGAGTCCTTGGCGCCCCTGGGTAAATTCCAGTGCTTGCCACTGTAGCAATGGTGCCCGGCAGATGTGGGGTAAACGTGTGTTCAGTCAGCAGTGCTCCATGAATAGTGTGTTCCCGTAGGACGACGGCTGTGCCAGGCTGAGGGGACGCCGTGTGTGATGAAACAGGGGGAAGGTATGCTGGTGGCTGGCATCTACTGCCCTTAGTAAAATCTCCAAAGAGATCTCTGCCCAGGTGGCGCAGTCAGTTAAGATCTGACTCCTGGCCTCGGCTCAGGTCATGATCTCACAGTTCGTGAGTTCAAGCAACAGGCTCTGAGCCCATCCTGCAGAGCCTGCTTGGGATTCTGTCTCTCCCTCTCTCTCTCTCTCTCTCTCTCTCTCTGCCCCTCCCCTCCTTGTGCTCTGTCCCTCATAATAAATAAACCTCATTTTTTTAAATGTTTTTATTTATTTCTAGGAGAGAGAGAGAGAGACAGCATGAGCAGGGGAGGGTCAGAGAGAGAGGGAGTCACAGACCGAAACAGGCTCCAGGCTCTGAGCTGGCAGTCAGCACAGAGCCTGACGCGGGGCCCGAACCCACAAACCGCGAGATCATGACCTAAGCGAAACTCGGACCCTTAAGCGACTAAGCCACCCAGGCGCCCCACCTAATGTTTTTTTTAAACTGTCGGAGGCCGAGCCGGCTCCAGCAGGTCCAGGGGTCCCTGAAGGATGGACTGTGTCGGCGAGAGAGAGAGAGAGAGCCCCGAGATTCTTTCTGATCACCTGGCAGGCATCTCTGTCCTGTTGGTTTTGGGGTCTTTATTTATAAAGGTTCAACAACAATATGAGGTCAGAGAAAAGGAATTTCTTACAAGGAGAGGCCTTTTGTGATATCAAGTGCAGAATTATCCCAGTCATAGTGAATTTACGACCAAGGAAATACCAGGATGCTCTTAGTGAAAAACAAGAGAACATACAGGATACATTGTACATAGATCACCTAGGAGTCCTTCTGTCTGGCTCTCAACAGGATCAATGTTTCTGAATTGGTTTGTTTGTGGAAACTAACCTGGGGGCCCTAAATGTGTCAGTCTTTGCACCTGGGTTTCTGTTTTAGCTACTCTTCTCTATCCTCATCCGAGCTGCCAGTGGAAGAGAGGGTGTTTGTGGAATGTACGCCTTGAAGAAGGGACTGCTATGCTTCACCAATTAGCAAAGATACAAGTAGTAACTGTGTTCTGCCCTTAACCCCAAAATAGGCCCTTTATCTCAGGGCCAGGCTCAGTTGTAATTCTTGTGTTCTTAACCCCCTCAGTCTGGGAACTGCAAGGCCCATAAAAGAGCCTTTTGACAATCGCCCACAGAGCTTTCGTCTAAAATCTCTTACCTAAAGGCAGGAATATGCTTTACCTTAGGAGGTATCTGTATTCAGAATATGGGTCTCATATAGAATATTGTGAGGCCTGGTCAATACCAGCAGGCTTATATCCAACATGAGCCAGTAGTAGCAGAAGGAGATACCAGTTTTCATTTCACATGGCTGGAGCTGTGCAAACACTACCATCTCCTTGCTGTGACTGCCATCCAGGGTGGCCAGTGAGGCTCCCGGCACGTAGAGACATAAAAGTAGGGTAGGGGTGCCAGGGAAGGAGGAGTGGGGAGCTCGTGATTAATGGACGTAGAGTTTTAGTTTTACAAATGGAAGGAGTTCTGGAGACCGCTGGTGAGGATGGCTGTACAACGCTGTGTGCGTACTTAATGCCACTGAATGGGACACCGAAAAATGGTTACAAAAGAGAAGTTTTCTGTAATCTGTATTGGCCATAGCTTTTAAAACTAGGGGTCCCTGGGCAGCTATTGGTTAGTTAAGTGGGTTAAGCATCCCACTGTTTTAACTGGGGTTCGGGTCATGATCTCACACTTTGTGAGACTAAGCCCTACATTGGTCTCTGCACTGATGGTGTGGAGCCTGCTTGGGATTGTCTTCTCTCTCTCTCTCTCTCTCCTCTCTCATCTCTCTCTCTCTCTCTGTCCCTCTCCTTCTGCCCCTCCCCAGCACCTTCTCACTCTCTCAAAATAAAGAAGTAAACATTTAAAAACACAAAACAATATTTAAAACAAACAACACTCCTCTGGACAAGAAAAGTACCTGGCACATAGGAAGTGCTCAACTAATGGGGTTCCGGCCAGCACCCCACCCCCACCTTCCCACTCAGGACAGAGAGACAAGAACCCCAGGCTTGGCACACACAAGCTGGCGACTCTGGCCGAGTTCTCTGCCTGCCTGTGTTTGGGTGTGGACGGGGAGGTCCTTCTAGCCCTCCCCTGAATTCAGTCCGTGCCCCCAGTCTGTCAACCCCGGAGGCCGGCGTGCAGGAGCCAGCACAACTCGTCTTCGTGCAGCATCACCGAGATCAAAATATTTGCTGGAGTGGATAAAAACAGCGCCAACACTGAGCCTTGCCTCTAAACCAGGCGCTTGTCCGGCACACCAGGGGGACCCCAGGAGGCCAGGCTGCAAACTGGACATCCCCTATGCCTGCAGCTGAGGCCGCACCCTCCTCTGCTCTCAGGGTTCAGGTTTTGTGCCCCAACACACCTCCCTACGGCCTGTCACAACTCCTCTTCTAAAACTGAAATTGGTTTTAAATCCAGGAAGTCTCCTCCCTGCCCCTGGACAGCCTCTGGTTTGCTGTGTAAGGACCAGGAGAGAGGCAGAGGTGGTGGGGCAGACCCGGGGCACAGGGAAGGGGTGCGGCTGGGAGCTGACGGTGCAAATGCACCCCCTCCCCCCGGTCCACACTCCTGCACCTGTGACTCAGTCCCACTTTTACCCCAACTCTTACAAGGATTCTAATTAGTCTCAGATCTTGTGGTCCAAAGGACCTCCAGGAGGAGCTCAGAGGCATGTTCTGGTGGCTGCACAGCGCCCTCCCCCTCCCCTCTTCCTCCTCCCTCACACCAGGGGGCATCCCCCTGGGCGCTGCAACTTAGGAGGCCAGGCAAGTGCTGGCTAAGTGAAGGAATGAATGAATAAATCAATGACTAATTCAACACGTGTGGGAAGAAAGGAAGGCTGCACGAGAAGGACGGTCTCAGACCTGTGGATGCCGACACATTACTCAGTCGCCGCCTCTCCCTGGGTCTCCCTCTGTCCCTCTGTCTCTGTTTCTAAACCCCACACACCCACCAAGATCTGTCAGTCCCTCTGCTTCTCCCCCAGCAGGCGGCGGTATGGCCCCTCCTCCTCTCAGAAGGCCTGTCCATCTGCCCACCTTCCCCCTTTCCAGAAGCTCTGTCTTCTTGCCCCTCTTGGCCTGGGCAGCGGCTACCCGGCTAACCCACCAAGTCTTCCCCTCAGAGAACCCCGCCGGCCCCCATCACTTCGCACTGGGTGCCACCACCCACTAGCGTCAGGGGGCGCGGGCATCAGCCCATCCTCTGCCTCAGTGACTCATACTGTATGAAGTAATGGCCTTCATCCCCTGAATAAGATTAAATTTAGCAACTACCCTAACACTAGGGTCCCCGGGGGACCCACCTCCATTCCCCATGACTCAGACTCTGAAGCTTCGGGCTCCCAGAGATGTGGTCAAACATCTTCAAATCACAGCTGTAAAACTAACCTCATGGGAAGGAGTGACGAAGAGAGGCCAAAACCCAACGGACTAACATGGGCCGACACACATGGTTCTGTCCTCTCATGTGAGAGCCTCAGGCAGGCAGGCCAGGCTGTGCCCGCGGGTCCCCCTGGTTATCAGGGGCTCAGGCTCCCTCGGCTCACTGCATCCCTGTGGTGGGACCCTTGCCCTCACAATCCAGAAGGGCTGCCTAAGCACCAGCCATCACATTCTTATTTCAGCCAACAGGAAGGAGGAAGGTGCAAAAGACCCACTCTTTCCTTTTAAAGACACCACACTTTACGCTTCCCTCTTTTTGGCCGGAACAGCGGCCCCTGGACAACTGTAAGTACCAGGGAGGCTCAGAAATGCAGTCTGGATTCTGATCGGCCTCGTGGCTATGTTAAAAGCAAAACGCTGGGGCGCCTGTTTGGCTCAATCCGTTAAGTGTCTGACTTGGGCTCAGGTCACGATCTCACCGTTTGTGGTTTGAGCCCCACGTCGCGCTGTGCTGACAGCTCAGAGCCTGGAGCCTGCTTTGGATTCTGTGTCTCCCTCTCTCTCTGACCCTCCCCTGCTCACGCTGTCTCTCCCTCTCAGAAATAAATAAAAGAAACAAGAAGAAAATAAAACAAAACGACTACACACGCACAACGGAAGTTTCCACGGTAAAGAACAAGAGGGAAAGCAGATACTGGGGGCAGCTGTGCGGCTCAGACACCCCATCCTCACCTGCTTCTCGCCTCTAAGGCCCCTTATACCGTTCCTCCCCCAGGTTCCCAGGCGGCAGTGGCTGTGGACCGCTCCAACCCTGCTGGACCCCCTGGCTCTGTCCCACGGGGGCAGCCCCGGTCTCGATCGGTGGCCCCCTTTCCAGATGAGGAAACTCGCCCAGCTCTTCGGGACAGGGCCCGTCTCCAACCCCAGGCTTGCGCGCGCATCACGTCGCAATTTTCATTCTCAAACCGCACGTGGCAAACGGGACATGAGCAGTGACCGCGCTGCATCCCAACCCCACGGCCCTCGACCTCCCCGTGCGCCCGAGACCACACGTAGGCCACTGCCCGAGACGGCGCCTCCACCGTGGAAAATACCCGAGGCCCCAGCGTGGGTCTCGCTCAGCCTGCGGCGTGGCCGGGGAGGGCCCAGCCCCCAGGCCCCAGAGGCGCAGCCCCCGGTGGAGGGCTCTTCCATTCAGCCCGGAGCACAGGCCGCCCGCCAGCTCACACGTGGGGAGGAAGGGGTCTGTTTCAGGCAGCGCCCCAGGACCCCTTTCCTAGGGAGCCCGGGCCCTGCCCTAGGTCCAGCCACCCGTCGGGGGTCCCCAGGCGCGCCCTCTACTCGAGTAGCCTCCCCGCCTCCGCCCAACTCTCCGCCCAACCCGAGGGGAGCTGGACCCCAAGAAGTTCGTGCGCCCTCCACACGCCCGCCCCCCGACCCTGCGCCCGCTTACCTGTCGCGGTGGCAGCCGACCTCCGGGGACGGGTCTGGGGGCGGGCGGCGAGCGCTCCAGTCCAGGCGTCCACGGTGCGGCTACAGCGGGACGGCGTCCTCGCGGCTCAGCTGCGCCCCCTGGCGTTCCGGCCGCTCCATGCGCCGCCGCCGGTGCGCCAGCAGCTCCTGCTGTGCCGCGACGATCCGGGTCAGCTGGTGCGGGTACTTACTTGGCCGCCCTGCCGAGGGCTCGGCGGTGCCGGCCAGGGTCCCCGCCTTATGCCCGCGGGCGGCGGAGCGGCCATGGCTGCGCGGCGTGGACGATGGCGTGGACGGCGGCGCGGGGAATTGCGGGGCTCGGCCCGGGAGACGCGATGGCGCAGGGCTGGCGAGGCCCCGCCTGGGCTCTTGCCTCCGCCGGCGCCCGCCCCCCACCCGCGCTTCCGCGCATGCGCTCTCCGCGCCGCCGCCGTCGTCGCCAACTGCCCTGCCCCCCGACCCGTCCCCGCCGCCGCTGAGCGTCACCCCGGAGATCGGCTGCCACCGCGACAGGTAAGCGGGCGCAGGGTCGGAGGGCGGGCGTGTGGAGGGCGCACGAACTTCTTGGGGTCCAGCTCCCCTCGGGTTGGGCGGAGAGTTGGGCGGAGGCGGGGAGGCTACTCGAGTAGAGGGCGCGCCTGGGGACCCCCGACGGGTGGCTGGACCTCGGGCAGGGCCCGGGCTCCCTAGGAAAGGGGTCCTGGGGCGCTGCCTGAAACAGACCCCTTCCTCCCCACGTGTGAGCTGGCGGGCGGCCTGTGCTCCGAGCTGAATGGAAGAGCCCTCCACCGGGGGCTGCGCCTCTGGGGCCTGGGAGCTGCGCCCTCCCCGGCCACGCCGCAGGCTGAGCGAGACCCACGCTGGGGCCTCGGGTATTTTCCACGGTGGAGGCGCCGTCTCGGGCAGTGGCCTACGTGTGGTCTCGGGCGCACGGGGAGGTCGAGGGCCGTGGGGTTGGGATGCAGCGCGGTCACTGCTCATGTCCCGTTTGCCACGTGCGGTTTGAGAATGAAAATTGCGACGTGATGCGCGCGCAAGCCTGGGTTTGGAGACGGGCCCTGTCCCGAAGAGCTGGGCGAGTTTCCTCATCTGGAAAGGGGGCCACCGATCGAGACCGGGGCTGCCCCCGTGGGACAGAGCCAGGGGGTCCAGCAGGGCGGGAGCAGTCCACAGCCACTGCCGCCTGGGAACCTGGGGGAGAAATGGTATAAGGGGCCTTAGAGGCGAGACGCAGGTGAGGATGGGGTGTATGAGCCTCAAGTATATGCTTTCCCTCTTGTTCTTTAACATCAAAACCTCTGTTGAGCGTGTGTATGCGTTTTGTTTTGTTTTCTTAATGTTTTTTATTTATTTCTGAGAGAGAGAGAGAGAGGGAGACACAGAATCTGAAGCAGCTGCAGGCTCTGAGCTGTCAGCACCGAGCGCAACGTGGGGCTCGAACCACAAAGCCTGAGATCATGACCGGAGCCCACGTCAGACGCTTAAGTGACTGAGCCACCCCGGTGCCCCAGCATTTTGCTTTGTAACATGGCCATGAGTCCGATCAGCATCCAGACTGCATTTGTGAGCTTCCCCGGTACTTAGAGTGGGCCATGGGACGCTGTTCTGGCCCAAAAGGGAAGCGTGAAGTGTGGTGTCTTTAAAAGGAGGGAGTAGATCTTTTGCTCCTTCCTCCTTCCTGTTGGCTGCAAGAAGAATGTGATGGCTGGTGCTTAGGTAGCCATCATGGATTGTGAGGGCAAGGGCCCCACCACAGGGATGCCGTGAGCCGAGGGAGCCCGGGCCCCTGGTAACCAGGGCGATGCATGGGGCACAGCCTGGCCTGCCTGCCTGAGGCTCTGACGTGAGACGATAGAACCATGTGTGTCAGCCCATGTTAGGACTTTGGGTTTTGGCCTCTCTTCATCAGTCCTTCCCGTGAGGTTGGTTTTACAGCTGTGATTTGAAGATGTTTGACCACATCTCTGGGAGCCCGAAGCTTTAGAGTTTGAGTCATGGGGAATGGAGGTGGGTCCCCCGGGGACCTTAGTGTTAGGGTAGTTGCTAAATTTAATCTTATTCAGGGGATGAAGGCCAGTTACTTCATACAGTATGAGTCACTGAGGCAGAGGATGGGCTTGAGGCCCGCGCCCCCTGACGCTAGTGGGTGGTGGCACCCAGTGGGAAGTGATGGGGGCTGGCGGGGTTCTCTGAGGGGAAGACTCGGTGGGTTAGCCGGGTGGCCGCTGCCCAGGCCAAGAGGGGCCTTCCGGAAAGGGGGAAGGTGGTTAGATGGACAGGCCTTCTGAGAGGAGGAAGGGCCGCACCGCTGCCTGCTGGGAGAGAAGCAGACGGACTGACAGATCTTGGTGGGTGTGTGGGGTTTAGAAACAGAGACAGAGGGACAGAGGGAGACCCAGGGACAGGCGGCGGCTGAGCGATGTGTGGGCAACCACAGGTCTGGGACCGTCCTTCTCGCGCCGCCTTCCTTTCTTCCCACGTGTGTTGAATTAGTCACTGATGGATTGATTGATGCCTTCACTTAACCAGCACTTTCCTGGCTCCCAGGAGGATGCCCGCTGGTGTGAGGGAGGAGGGAAGAGGGAGGGGGAGGGTGGAAGGGGGGCTGTGCAGCTACCAGAACATGCCTCTGCCGCTCTTTCTGGAGGTGCCGTCTGTGCTAGAAGATGTGAGGCGAATTAGCATCCTTGTTAAGAGTTGGGATAAAAGTGGGACTGAGTCACAGGTGCAGGAGTGTGGACGGGGGGGGGGGAAGGGGGTGCATTTGCACTGTCAGCTCCCAGCCGCACCCCTTCCCTGTGTCCCAGGTCTGCCCCACCACCTCCGCCTCTCCCCTGGTCCTTACACAGCAAGCCGGAGGCTGTCCAAGGGCAGGGAGGAGACTTCCTGGATTTAAAAACCAATTTCAGTTTTACAAGAGGAATTGTGACGGGCGGTGGGAGGGGGGTTGGGGCACAAAGCCTGAACCCTGAGAGCAGAGGAGGGTGCGGCCTCAGCTGCCGGCATCGAGAAAGACGTGTTAGCAGCCTGGCTTCCTGGGGTCCCCCTGGTGTGCCCGACCAGCGCCTGGTTTCGTGGCAAAGCCGGAGCTTTGGGGCTATTTTTATCCACTCCAGGAAACCTTTTGATCTCGGTGATTCTGCACGAAACCAAGTTGTGCTGGCTCCTGCATGTCGGCCTCCTGGGTCAACAGACTCAGGTACAAGGACAGAATTCAGGGGAGGGCTAGAAGGACCTCCCCGTCCACACCAAACCCAGGCAGGCGGAGAACTTGGCCAGAGTGGCCAGCTTGTGTGTGCCAAGCCTGGGGTTCTTGTCTCTCTGTCCTGAGTGGGAAGATGGGGGTGAGGTGCTGGCGGGGACCAGGCATTACTTGAGCACTTACTGTGTGCTCGGTACTTTTCTTGTCCAGAGGAGTGTTGTCTGTTTTAAATATTGTTTTGAGTTTTTAAACGTTTACTTCTTTATTTTGAGAGAGTGAGAAGGAGCTGGGGAGGGGCAGAAGGGGGGGGGAGAGAGAGAGATAGAGAGAGAGAAAGAGAAGGAGAGAAGAGAATCCCAAGCAGGCTCCACGCTGTCAGTGCAGAGACCAACACAGGGCTTAGTCTCACAAACTGTGACCTCATGACCGGAGCCACAGTTATGAGTGGGATGCTTAACCAACATAACCAAACAATAGCTGCCCAGGTGCCCCTATTTTTAAAAGCTAGAGTCAGTACAGATTACATAAAACTTCTCTTAACCATTTTTCGGTGTTCCATTCAGTGGCATTAAACACACACACAGCGTTGTACAGCCGTCCTCACCAGCCTCTCCAGAACTCCTTCCATTTGCATAACTGAAACTCCACGTCCGTTAATCACGAGCTCTCCACTCCTCCTTCCCTGGCACCCTCTACCCTACTTTTATGTGTCTAAGATTCTGACCGCTTCAGGGACCTTGTTACACGTGGGACCGTACAGTAGTTACATTGCTGTGACTGCCTTATTTCATGGAGCATCATGTCCTCGAGGTTCATCCTGCTGTGGCCAATGTCAGAACTTCCTTCCTCTTTAAGGATGAAGAATGTGGCACTGTGAGGTGCTATCTCGTTGTGGTTTGACTTGTAGTTCCCTGATGATGAGTGACGTAGAGCATTTTTTCATGTGTCGGTTGGCCATGTGGGTGTCCTCTTTGGAGAAGTGTCTATTCATATCTTTAGCCCATTGTTCACTGGATTATTTGTATTTTGGGGGGTGTTGAGTTTGATATGTTGTTTATAGATTTTGGACACTAACCCTTCATCTGATACGTTGTCTGCAAATCCCTTCTTCCATTCCGTCGCTTGCCTTTTTTTGCTGATGATTTCCTTTGCTGTGCAGAAGCTTTTTATTCTGATGAGGTCCCAATAGTTCATTTTGCTTTTCTTTCTCTTGCCTCCAGAGTCATGTTGCGCAAGAAGGTGCTGTGGCCAAGGTCAAAGGGCTCCTTCCCTGCTTTCTCTCTAGGATGTTGATGGTTTCCTGTCTTATGTTTAATTCTTTCATCATCCTTGAGATTATCTTTGTGTCGGGTGCAAGAAAGTGGCCCAGGTTCGTTTTTTTGCATGTTGTTGTCCAGTTTTCCCAGCACAGCTTGCTGAAGAGACTGTCTTTATGCCATTGAATATTCTTCCCTACTTTGTCGAAGGTAGGTTGGCCATATGTTTGTGGATCCATTCCTGGGTTCTCTATTCTTTCCCTTTATCTGAGTGTCTGTTCTTGGGCCAGGACGATGCTGTCTTGATGATTACAGCTTTGGAATACAGCTTGACGTCTGGGATTGTGGTGTTTCCCGCTTTGGTTTTCTTTTTCCAGATTGCTTTGGACATTCGGAGTCTTTCCTGATTCCATACAAATTTCAGGATGGTTTCTTCTAGCTCTGTGAAGAAAGCTGGTGACTTTGATAGGGATCCCATTGAATATGTAGATTGCTTTGGGTAGTATTGACATGTGAACAATATTTGTTCTTATCCAGGAGCATGGAATAGATGTCCATTTTTGGGGGTATCGTCTTCAATGTGTTTCCTAAGCTTTCTATCGTTTTCAGTGTAGAGATTTTTCACCTCTTTGGTTAGATTTCTTCCTAGGCATATTGCGGTTTTGGTGCAGCTGTAAATGGGATCGATTCCTTGATTTCTCTCTCTGTTGCTTCATTCTTGGTGTTTGGGAGTGCAACTGATTTCTGTGCATTGATTTTCTCTCCTTCCGCTTTGCTGAAACCATGGATCAGTTCTAGCAGGTTTTTGGTGGAATCGTTTGGGTTTTGCATAGGAAGCATCATGTCATCTGCAAAGGGTGAAAGTTTGATCTCCTCCTGGCTGCTTTGGATGCCTTTTATTTCTTGGTGCTGTCTGATTGCTGAGGCTAAGACTTGCAATACTCTGTAGAAGCTTTCTTGAGGATTTTTATCAAGAAAAGATGATGTGTTTTGTCAGATGTTTTCTCTGCATTTATTGAGAGGATCGTGTGGTTCTTGTCCTTTCTTTTATTGATGTGATGACTCGCATGGATTGTTTCCGAGATATTGAACCAGCCCTGCATCACAGATCTAAATCCCACTTGGTCGTGGTGAATACTTTCTTAATGTATTGTTGGATCCTGTTGGCTAGTATGTAATTGAGAGTTTTTGCATCCATGTTCATCTGTGAAATTGGTCTGTAGTTCTCCTTTTTTAGTAGGGTCTTTGTCTGGTTTTGGATTCAAGGTGATGCTGGCTTCATAGAAAGAGTTTGGAAGATTTCCTTCCATTTCTATTTTCTGGAAGAGCTTCAAGAGACTAGGTGTTAACTCTTCCTTTCATGTTTGGTAGGACTCCCCTGGAAAGCCATCTGACCCTGGATTCTTGCTTTTTGAGAGATTTTGGATTAGTAATTTGATGTCTTTACTGGTTAGGTGTCTGTTCTACTTTTCTGTTTCTTCCTGTTTCAGTTTTGGTCGTTTATATCCTAGGTGTGTTTTGGTCTGCTTATCGCAAGGAGTTTGATCGATGAGAGAAAACAGGCAAAAAATTAAAATTGGAAAATTACACACACAGAGACCATCAAGTAATGATTCTGGATTCTAGGTATGTTTTAGCCTGATAATTGAAAGGAACTTGATTGATTAGAGAAAAAATGGAAAACATTTTAAAATTTAAAAAGTTTAAAACACACAGAGACACATGAAGTCAGATAAGTGATGCTAAGTGTGTTTTGGAGTGGTTCTTGAAAGGTGCTTGATGGATTAGAGAAAAAAGTGGAATAAAAGGAAATCTTTTGAAACTATGAGAAAATGAATATAATGAAATAGAATAACCTGAAATGATGGGACTAACATAGAACTTGAAAAATTTACAGTAAAGTAAAAATTTAGTAGAAAATGTAATTTAAAATATTTTCAGTAAAAGTTGAAAATGAAACTATTTTTCTCTTTCTGTGTTCAATTAAATGAAAGGAAGGAAAATGAAAAAAAGGAAAAAAGAAAATTGAATAGATACACCAGAGAACAGACTAAAGTATGACTAATATTATGTTGTTGCCTCTAGAAGGCAAAGTATGAAGCACTTTTGAGTCCGCAAACTAAGCAGGGTAGACACTTGTGATCCTGAAGAGCCTGGTGGCCCAGTTGGGCGCGGGTTAGTGTAACGGCTCCGTTCTCCACTAGATGGCGATGGGTAGCCTACTGGGGTGCTTTGTTGCGGTGCTTGTAGGTGTGTTTGCGCATGCTCGGGGTGGGGGGGGCGGTGAGAAAATGGCATCGCCCAGGAATCCATCTGTAGCGTCAGAAGTCTGTGCTCTCCGGGAATCCGCAGTCACACCCCTGTCCTTCGTCTCCGGCTCCCATCCCCTCCCGCTCTTACAGTGTCCGGGGCCACGGCCTCAGGTGGGCGGGCGGCACGTCCCTCAGTTTTACCTCAGAGGCGGCTGTGTTTCCGACCCCTCACTCCTGAGGGCCTGCGGCTTGGCCCCGCTCAGGCCTCTGGGGAGGGTCTTCGCGAGCAGCGGCGGGTGCCCGTCGCCCCAGGACCGTAGGCGGGACCGCACTGCTGCGGACGCCGAGAGACGGCGGCCGTGTGGCAGCGAGAACCCGAGGACCGCGGCCCCTGGGCCCCTGGGGGGCGCCTTCCCGCCAGCGCAGCGCCAGGTGAGTAGCGGCGAGTTTCCCTCTGGCCCCCGTTTCTAGAGTCGTGATGGACCTTCTCCCTCCTCTTTATCCCTTCTCCCTTTGTAGTTCGTCCCTGCGGCTGTTTCCACGGTCCCCCTTTCTCTCCAGCTACTTTGGGAGGGTGCTTTCCCGTCCCGCCCCCCCATCCTGTCTTCACTTGCAGAATCAGCTCCCTGCCCTCCGCGGCCTCTGCCCCTCCAGGTCACCTCCGCGCCGCGCCCCTGCCGAGTTCTGTGGTTCAGGTTGTGTACACTGTAGTGGTCATCGTCAGGTCGTATTTCTAGCCGTGCGGACTGGGTAGTGTTGGTCTGGCTGTGTTTCCGGGATGAGGGCCGGAAGAAACTTCCATGCGGTTCTGACATCCTGGCCCCTCCTCTGTCGTTTACTCTCGGCTGCCGGACACCCTGCTGTAGTCGATGTCCTTTCCCACCGCTGGGTCCGGTTTGTTTCCGTCTCAGGACCCTTGTGAATGACGTCTCTGGGGGCATCCCCGTGTCCCCCTCTGGTCACTGGAACGTCCAGTGACATGGAGCGTGTTTCTGGGAGTGGATTGGTCACAAGACAGGAGGATTTTCCACCTCAGCCCCCTACCCCCCGTGGTGTTGAGAGCCCTGGCCACGTCTGGAAGGAGCAGACCTCTGAATTTCGCCGCTAGTGGGTCCCAAACAGCACCTCATGATGTCGGAACGTCAGGGACTCCGTGGCTGAGGAGGCGGGACGCGTCCCCGTGTGTTTGCTGACCATTTGTTCTCCCCCTGTGATCATGGACCTTCGGGGCCCCCATCAGGAGGCCCAGACCCCCGCCTCAAGCTCTCTCCCCCTGGCCCCCACGGGCGTAACTTCCTTTCCCGCACTGGATTTTTCTGTGCTCACTACCTACCGAAAGTCATCGTTTAGGGCTCAGCCCGACCCTCAGAAGCCGTCCTGGGTCCCCCTGCTTACTCCACAGCACGTCCCGGCGCCTGGAAGGACCATTTGTGTGTCTGTTTGCCTGAGGACCCTGTTGCCCGGGATGCAGGGTCCCCAAGAGCAGAGAGCAGGTGGGCTGTCTGGCACCAGCATCTGGCACACAGTAGGCGCTCGGTATTTTTTGACGGGAAGAAGTGAAGGAATGCGTGCGTGAGAGAGACACTGTGGATCTCAGAGAATTCTGGCGGCTGCGTCTGCTCCCAGGGCTCGTGACCCAGGTAGAGCGTGTGCGACAGTCCCGACAGTTTGGTGTGGCCAGGAGAGGCCTGCCGTCACGTGGCCGTGGCTTTCTCCCACGGCCCCAGCGCTGTAGGACACAGGGTACTACCGGTCACGTGGTGAGGGATGTGTCCGTCCCCTCTGGCGTCACCTGGCTGGCTCTGCCCAGGAGCGGCTGTGCCGGGTGAGCCCCCTGCCTCCTCCGGGTGCGAGGCCCTGTGTCCAGCCACACGCCAGGTGGTGGTGGGTTGTGTGGACCACAGTGACGCACGGCATGACCGGCATTGTGGTTGGCCGTGCATACCGGCTGCGGGGCCGGCAGGGGACCCGCGGGGCACACAAAGGGCCAGTGCGCCTGGTTTGGCATCTTTCTCTGCTCCAAGATGGTCAGCAAGACACCTCTGTCACCTGACCCAGGGGCTGCAGGAACAGACTCAGCATAGAGACCTGACAGCTGCTTCAGGAGGGGGGTGCGGGAGTATGTGTGGGTGAGGGGCCCATGGTGGTGTATTCTGCATCGCTACCTGCCTGGCTTGCTCCCCTCATTTTAGGGTTCATATCCCGAACCCCCGGGTTCATGGGTGGAAGGGACCCACTTCTGGTGTTATTGCTGGCCCTGCTCTGCCCAGTTCCCGGCCTCTGTCATCTCTGCCATTACAAATTCTCAAGGGACACTTTTGATTTGTCCCTGTGATGGGCACTGAGATAGAGACATCGAAGCCGGCTTCCCGCCGCTGTCTTGTCCGCACCCCTGCACATGCAGTACTCAGGGTCTCAGCTGAGCAGGCCCTCCCGTTCCAGCACCCTCTGGGCTGGGCGGGGGGGGACAGTTTCAGTCCTGTTGCTTTAACACCCTTATTGAGATACGATTCACAAACCATAAAATACATCCACTTAAGGTGTACAATATAGGGTCCTCTGGCTGGTTCGGTTCATTGAGCGTCTGACTCTTGACCTCTGCTCAGGTCATGATCCCACGGTGCATGGGATCGAGCCCCTCGTCAGGCTCTGTGCTGACAGTACGGAGCCTGCTTGGGAATCTCTCTCCCTCTCTCTCTGCCCCTTCTCTGCTCATGTGCACGTGCTCTCGCAAAATAAATAAAGTTTAAAAAGAAGTGTACACGGGCACCTGGTTGGCTCAGTCAGTCATGTGTCTGATTTTGGCTCAGGTCAAACTCACACTTGGTGACTTGGAGTCCTATCTCAGGCTCTGTGCTGACAGGTCAGAGCGTGTCACCTGCTTCAGATTCTTTGTCTCCCTCTCTCTCTGCCCCTCACCCTCTCATGCTCTATCTCTGTCTCTGTCTGTCTCTCAAAAATAAATAAACGTTGGGGCGCCTAGGTGGCTCAGTCGGTTAAGCGTCCAACTTGGGCTCAGGTCATGATGTCACGGTTCGTGGGTTCGAGCCCCGTGTCGGGCTTTGTGCTGACAGCTAGCTCAGGTCCTGGAACCTATTTCAGATTCTGTAAAACCCTGTCTCTCTGACCCTCCCGTGCTCACCCTGTCTCTCGCTCTCTCTCTCGCTCTCTCTCTCAGAAATAAGTAAACGATAAATTGTTGAAAACATTTAAACAATTAGAAAAATTAAAAATAAGTAAACGTTAAGAAAAGTACTAAATCGTACAATTTCACCGTTTCCCATGTATTTGTGGAGTATGCAGCCATACGCCCGCTGTCTAATTTCAGAAATTTTTCATCACCCCCAGAAGAAAGTCCACATCCATGGGCACTCACTCTCCACCCCGCCTTTCCCCAGACCCTGGCAGTCACTAATCTGTTTTTGTGGCTGTAGAGTTGCCTGTTGTGAGTGTACAGTTTAAAAAACAAGATCTTAACGTGTATTCATTGTTGAGAGATGGAGAGGGTGTATGAGTGGGGAAGGGGCAGAGAGGGAGTGAGACAGATAGAATCTGAAGTACGCTCCAGGCTCTGAGCTATCAGCACAGAGCCCCATCGGGAGCTCAGACCCACGGATCTCGAGATCTTGACCCGAGATCTTGACCCGAGCCACAGTGGGGCACTAAACCGACTATGCCCCCAGCGGCCTGGGTGGGCGTGCAATTTAAATGAGATCCCGCAACACGTGGTCCTTTGTGTCCTGCTGTGTTCCCTCAGCACAGCACTTTCAAGTTTCAGCCACACTGTAGCACATCGTCGGCACTTCTTCCCGTTTTCTGGCCGAATAATCTTCCGTTGTGTGGAGGGCCATATTTTTTGTTTTATCTGTTCATCAGTTGATTTCGTTTTGCTTCAACTATTTCCTTAATTTTGAGGCAAATATGGAAGGCCCCTCTTCCTCACACACAGCCACGTGGGTGAAGCGCATCAGAAATTCCCGACAAGTGCCCAGAGAGTGTGTTGGATTTTGTTTCAAGCTGACTGACAGTCCTGCCCCGCAGATTTATCCTGTGAGGACAGAATGCCGCAATAGGGACACATTCCTTGGAACATGCCGGGCCCCTCGCCTGCTCTCCAGGAGGGCTCATGATCCTGATCCTTGTTATTGCCATCCCCTTGGTGTCTGCCTTCTTGCTCAAGGTCTGATAAAGCCTGTTTGCTTCTCGAATTCTTCTTCTAAATCCATCCTCCCTTTTTTTTTTTTAAATATTTTATTTATTTCTAGGAGAGAGAGAGAGAGAGACAGTGCGAGCAGGGGAGGGTCAGAGAGAGAGGGAGTCACAGACTGAAACAGGCTTCAGGCTCTGAGCTGGTAGTCAGCACAGAGCCCGACGCGGGGCTCGAACCCACGACCCAGGAGATCATGACCTAAGCGAAAGTCGAACGCTTAACCGACTAAGCCACCCAGGTGCCCCACCATCCTCCCTTTCTGAAGACTCATCTTGTCCAAAAGAGTTTCTAATTCTCAGCCAGGAGACAACAGAAGCATTGAAAGCAGGCAGGCGGCTTGGACTGGACTTTTCTAAGGTTCTGAGGTCCCGGCTCACTCCCTTCCGCCTGATCCAGGCTGCATCCTCTATTCTACCCCACAGGTACCCTTTATAGTTGACCATTTGCGGAAGGAAACCTCTGGGCTCCTTGCTGCTGGAGCCATGAGCCGCTGGATGCAGAAACCACGTCTGCTGGCGGTGTCCGGGTTCCCAGCACTTGAGGTGCCCGCTCCACTCGTGGGGAGATGGAAACTCCCTGTAGATTTTGGAAGGTTTAAAAAAAATTTTTTTTTTAAGTTTCTTTCTTAGGAGGGACAGAGCACAAGGAGGGGAGGGGCAGAGAGAGAGAGAGACAGACTCCGAAGAAGGCTCTACACCATAGGCTCAGAGCCTAACATGGGGCTTGAACTCTCGAACTGTGAGATCATGACATAAGCCGAGATCGAGTCAGACGCTAAATTGACTGCGCCACCCAGGCACAGTTCTTTTTGGAGATTTTTACTAAGGTCAGTAGATGCGAGCCACCAGCATACATTCACTCTGTTCCTTCATGCACGGCGTCCCCTGAGCCTGGCACAGCCTTCCTCCTACAGGAACACACTATTCATGGAGCACTGCTGACTGAACACACGTTTACCCCACATCTGCCGGGCACCATTGCTACAGTGGCAAGCACTGGAATTGACCCAGGGGCTCCAAGGACTCATTGCAAGTAACCTGGGAGCCGGAGGGGTAACAAGCATTGTTTAGGCCAGGCAAAGGGCAGCAGTCAGGGAGGAACTCCCTGTGCAAAGGCCCTGAGGTGGTCAGTTTGAGGCACTCTGATCCGTCCACCTGAGTTCAAGATGATGACACTGGCCATCCTGCCAAACTCTGCCCTGCCCACCCCAGCATCCTTCCTGGGCTGACTTTGTAGTTGGGGACCTTGAGTCTGAATGCTGCTCTGTCCCTGCTCATAGCTGTGTGACCTGGGGCCGTGGCTTCTGCTCATGATGCCTCAGGTCCCTTCTCTGTGAAGTGGGAGAGAGGCTGTGCAAGTAATAGGCTTTGCAGAAGCCTAGATGAGTATATAACATAGCCCTGACAGGACTGTGATCAGTAGTCAATGTGCACAGCTATCTTCTATCATTGTGGTCATTAGCACCCATTGTGTTTGAAGCAGATAAGACAATCTGGAGGTAATGCTGGCCTGTGGGTAAGGTCACAGACTTTAGGGTTAAATTTGGGAGCCAGGTTAAGTGTCAGCTCCTCCACTTGCCTGCTGTGTGACCTTGGGGAAGTCAGTCAACCTGTCTGAGCTGCATTTTCCTCCTCCATAGCATGGGGAGGATGATTGTAAAAGAGCCTTCTCATCTGCACTTGCACACATTGGCCTATATGCGAAGACTGTGTCCTTGAACTACTCTCCTTGGTTGGTCCAGGGGAGTGCCGTAGACAGGGATGGAAAGGGGAGAGTGGCGGCACAGGGCACAGTGTGGACGTGCTCTTTCACACCTCTGGACAGTTCGGTTTGCTCCAGTGAGCGTGTGTTCCTTCTGCAGTTAGAACAGAGAAGCCCCAGAAAGCAGAGACCTTCAGTGGAGTCAAAGTACCGCCTGCCTCCTGGGACATCACGTGGCTTAAATGAGTCACTGAGTGTATAGTGACTGGAGTGGGGCCTGGTCTGCGAGACTGGCTGAGAGAATGTTAGTTATCCCAATGGTAATAATAATAAAGTAAAATTAAAAAACAATGATTATTACTAGAATGATTCCTTTTCAAGTGATTTTGCAACATCACGAACATTAGTCATGTAACGTCAAAAGTGGGGGGTGTCGGGTGCTGAGGATCCCATTCTAGAGAGGAAGGGGAGAAGCCCCAAGGTGGCCCTGGGCAGGGTGCCAGCCCACATCTTCTAGTCGAATGCTGTCAGCCCTGGGGGCTCCGGAGTGCCAGGGTGGGGAGGGCAGATGTGTCCCTTCAGTCTGGGATGCCCTTGACAGTCTGAGAAGGCTTCAGGGGCACTGAGGGGATGAAGGCGTGGAGCCCGAGTCAGGGCCAAGCAGTGGAGCCTGCGCGTGTGACATGGCCCTTCTTCCAGCCCTGCCAGGTTTGAAGGCACCTGAGACAGGTCCCTGAGATGGCCAAGGGATGGGAGGGGAGGTGCTCTTGTGAGCCTGGGGGGCTTCTTCCTTTCTGCAGGCTGGGACTCCCCCTCCCCCAGCACTGGCCCAGGGAGAAGCAGGAGGATTTAGTTTTATTTTTAAAATAAAGAGGACTTTCAAAGAGTCCAGTGAGCACATCCCAGAATGGGTCTCAGTAGATGTCATTTGCATAACAAGTGTGGAAATCACCAGTCATGGGGAGGAAATGGCAAATCAGGATGAGCAGAGCCTGTTGTCTAAGCAGAGGTTTTGAGTAGCTATTGCAAGTCTGTGACAAGGCCCCAAGGGTTTGGGGGAGAAGGGGGTGGGAAACAGCCTGGGGTGTGGCTGAGGATTGGGGCCTATCCACACGTTGTGGGCCTAGGGCTTAGAATTTATATATTTGTGGGTAGGCTGCCCTCTTTCAGACAAAGAGCCTGGAATGATGTGTCAGATCTAAGGGCCACACAAGTGAGCGCGCTGAGGCTGCAGCCTCTGTGGCTCCAGAGGAAACCTGCCTGTGGTGGTGCTTCCAACCAGGGGGTTGTAGCAGGAAGCCCTTTGTCCCCAGGGCTGCTGTGCCTCAGTAGCCTGTGTGACCTTGACCCTGCCACCTGTCCTCCATGGATGGACTCATTTGAAGGACCTGTTCCTGCATAAGAAAGAGAGGGCAGCCACACTGGGGATTTCCACCTTGGGGAGACAGAAACAGCACAAGGCTTTGGAAAGACTCCAAACAGGCTGCTGCTGGCTATTTAAATGCTGTTTTGATTCCTGTACCCATGAAGCTACTCTGTAGCTGACTGATCGGGTCTCCTTTCCTCATGTTTCAAAGCTGCTTTCATATCTACAAAGTTGCAAATAACGTCGTAAAGCCCCCTGTTGGACTAGAGCAGAACTTCCTCTACCCCCCCCCCCGCCACGCCCCCAGCCCCTATGATCCACACTCTTCTGGCCTGTGAGTGTGATTTCTGCATGCACACTGTTCGGGTTCCTCTTTCTGGGGTCCTCTTCCCTCCATAGTTTATGCTGAACACACGGACAGGCAGAAACATCAGTGCTCAAGCACCATCCAGATCCAGTGAGCGTCAGGTCCGGGTAGACCCAGGGACCCACATTGTGTCATCAGGAGTTATTGTCGCTCTCTGCCTTCCATGTTGGCCTCCGTGTCTAGTCAGTTTGTTGCAGGGAGCAGCCCCGACAGCTCCCCAAGTGAAGAGAGCGTCTCCTTCACAACAGTTCAGTTGCAGGGCCTGGCATGGGTTTGCGGGCCAGGTCACATGTCCAGCCTCGATCCGGTGACTGAAACAAAGGGCATGAAATCCACTGATTGGCCAGATCTAGGTTACGTGCTCACCTTTTGGTTCTGTAAAGAGGTAACATTCTCTAAGTTATATAGACTCAGAAAAGCTGACGGGTCAAGATCTTCAAAGGAAAAAAGATGGATTATTTGCATAAGATGAGGAAACAGAGGGCAGAAGTCAGGTAGGAAAAATAGTCACTGATGTGTACTGTCCTGTCCAGGACAGTGGAGCATCTTGGGATCTGAAGGGATAAATTCACCCCACAACTTTAGAAAACCCAACTCTAAATGCCTAAGAGCCACATATAACCCCAGGTGTCCTGGAGCCTGGAGTGAAGAACCAGATGAGAAGAAGAGTTGGAAACAAGCTTGGGCCTTCGTGCTGCGGCTGCTGGCCTCGAGGGCTCAGGATGTGCAATGGACAGGTGCCCAGAGCCTTGGAAGTAGGGAACCTGGACACTGGTAGGAAACAGCGTGCAGGCGGTCATGAGGATGAGAATTCCGGAGGGTGCATCCTTCGAGTTTGTTAGAAATAAGGCATTTTTTTTGAGCCAGAGAGAGAAGAGACTGTGAGCAGGAGAGGGGCCGAGGGAGAGGGAGAGAGAAAAATCTTAAAGCAGGCTCCATGCTGAGCATAGAGCCTGATGTAGGACTTGATCTCAGGATCACCAGATCATGACCTGAGCCGAAATTAAGAGTTGGATGCTAACCGACCAAGACACCCAGGTGTCCCAGAAACATAGCATCTTTTTTTTTTTAATTTCTTTTTAAATGTTTTATTTACTTCTGAGAGAGAGAGAGACAGAGACAGAGACAGACAGACAGTACTAGCAGGGGAAGGTCAGAGAGAGAAGCAGACCTAGAATCTGAAACAGGCTCCAGGCTCCGAGCAAACTGTCAGCACACAGCCCAACTCGGGCTCGAACCCATGAAACACAAGATCATGACCTGAACCAAAGTCGGATACCTAACCTATGTAGCCACCCAGGTGCCCCCAGAAACATAGCATCTGGAACCCCACTCCAGACCACCTCCCTAAGAATTTGAATTTGCAGGTGAATCCGATCCCTAGTGGATTCATGGGCCCTGCTAAAGACTCCCCTCTCATCCCTTAGCCCTCCCATTCAGGGCTGGTGGGACCTGGGTTAGGTCTTTAATTCAGACTTTCCTCTTCGTCCAGAGAGCAGTGGCCACCGGAGTCCTTTGCCCTCGTCTCCTCAGTACACCCTGGCCCGGCTTCTAACTGCCAGCACCGCCTTGCAGCTGGAGACCCCTTGTCCACTCGGGCAGCCGGCTGCAGGGTGGAGACGGCGTTCGCGGTTCCCGGGACCCTTCAGCCAGTTCCCCAGCGGCCTTGTCCCCTGGCTGGGAGAGCTGTGCACAAGGCTCCCCGGTGGTGCGGGTTCCTGTTTTTCACAGTGGTGGCTTCTGCACGGTGGCAGGATTGATAGCCGTGATTAGCCGCCTTCTCTTCCTTTTCTCACTTCCCTTCCCCCGTTGCCTTCAGCTCCCAAAGAAACAGCTTGGGGCAGGATCCTGGTCTCCAGGGGCATCTGGGACAAGTAATACTAAGGCACGTGTAGCCGAAGCTTGCACACGTGTGAGCCCTCATGCTGGATCCGGGTGCTGGTGTGCCGGGTGCGAGGCTGCGTCTGTGACCTTCCATGTGCTCGTGCCAGTTAGGAGAGTCGTCCTGTTCCTGGTTCTCCCCCTCTTTGCAGGGGAACCAGAGGGCTCCAGGACGCTCCCCGCCACCTGCTACCCTCACCACACTGACGCCTCGGCCAAGCGTGCACCTGTAGGCGTCACCCTCGCCAGAGTCCCGCCCTGCCACTCTCTGCCCCTTCTCCCCACGTCACTTTTACTCCATCGCCCTCTGACCATGATGATATACATACGAACCCGAGGCATCCTCGTTTCCAAAGGTGCCTGCTGTGTGCTGCTCATCGCGTGTGAGGTTGTGGCCAGCTCCATTATGGGCTCACGTAACAAATGTCCTCCCGCCCCCTGCAGCCTGCTGGATGCCAGGCCCTGTGCTGGGCTCTGGCCCTTGGAGATGCATCATCTTCTACAGAATCACCCCTCCTTCTTCCATCTTGCACAGCAGGTCTGCCTGGGAGCAGCCTCCCTGTGAGAGGCCGGCTCCGGCAGGTCCAGGGGTCCCTGAAGGATGGACGGTATCGTCGAGAGGGAGAGTGAGAGAGCCCCAAGATTCTTTCTCTTCACCAGGCAGGCATCTCTGTCCTGTCCGTTTTGGTGTCTTTATTTATAGGTTATATGATAACATGACATCAGACAAAGGAAGTTTTACAGTGGATAACTCTTTGTGATAAG
>JAESUZ010001684.1:0-32096 GCA_017311185.1 Proteles cristata cristata
TTTTGACGACGTCTTTTGGGTAATGGGGAGCTTCTGAAGGGTTTTTAAATGCTAGGGGACTAAAGTAGCAGGCAGGAGACCAGAGGTAATAGTCCAGAGGAAGGAGGCTACTGGACAGAAAGAAGGAGGCTGAGCTGGTAGTTCCTTTTTTTTTTTTTTTTTTTGTTGTTTGGTAAAAAATCATTCCATTACATGTGTAATGAATCAGGTGGGCAATCAGGCCGACAGAAAGGATATGGCAAGAAAAACAAAGCACTAAATGAAGCGCCTGTCTCCAGGACCTAGCATAGTTCATAGTGGCTGGCACGAAGCTGGCGTTTAATGCAGTTATGGAGGGGGCACCTGGGTGGCTCAGTCAGTTAAGTGTCCGCCTTTGGCTCAGGTCATGATCTCGCGATTCCTGAGTTCAAGCCCTGCATCAAGCTCTGTGCTGACAGCTCAGAGCCTGGAGCCTGCGTTGGAATTTTTGTCTCTTGTTCTCGCTGCCCCTCCCCGACTCACACGCTCTCTCTGTCTCTCAAAAATAAACATTAAAAAAAATACATACTTATGGAACAAATGAAGAGAGAACTCCAAAACTGGTGTGACCAAGTGCAACATCATTCAAAGGAGTGTCTTTTTACCAAGGAGACTGGTCTGAAGGACAATGTTCACTTAGAGTGAGAAAACTTCTGGTGCATTTGTCTAAAAAAAAGAAAAAGAAAGAAGAAACCCAGCCCTTTCATCATTTAGTAACAATTTGGAGTTGATAATTTTTGAACTAATGTACCAAATGTCAAATATTAGCCACAACAGGGGAAAAAACAATCAAATTAATTTGTTGTGTTTAATTAATTCACTGTGATTGTGAATATATCCCTAGCCCAAAAGCTGGCCACTGTTTAATTAGGTCCTCCTGCCTTATGAAATGTCTTAAACCAAAGAAAAATGGAATGAGTCTGGCTATGGTATGAATACTTGACTCGTGATAATCACACTTACATAGCACATGAAGCAGCTTTCATTGGCTAAGAGGCATGTCCTTAGCACGGGCTCTCACTTGTATGGAAGAAGTGTATCAGGCTGGTAGTTACTCTTCCTTTATTCTGTCTTTAGCCAAGATGCAGATTCTTCTAAAACTTTAAGTGTTCACTGCTCTATAACATATAACAAACACTAAATTTCATTCTTCAACAGTCTCATTTGTTCTCTAAAGATTTCTCGAGGACCCCCACTTACACGATCCTTGCCGAGGAGCACACGTTACAGTGGGCTACTTCACAAATGCAAAGGCCCTCCTGGGTCAGGCAGATCGTCTACCAGTCTGGTATGTGGGGCTTCCCGCAGTAATTTCTTAAAATATATGATATTTCCCTGAAACCTTGTACTAAGTTGAGCCTTTGATTTCAGCTGCGGGCTGCATCAGAAAATGTTCTTTCAAAAAAAAACTAGGCAGAACTGACAAAGAATATGTAATCAAGTCTAAATTATGAAGGCCCACCAAAGAAGGCCTTGAGACTTTTCTGTCTTTATCAAAGAACAGCATGTACTGTGCAGTAAATAAGGTGACGGGGGATTCCTTTTGCTCTTAGGCAACTTGAATGCCCTGAGAGCTAAGAATACCAACACATTCGGAGCGTCTGGGTGGTTCAGTCAGTTAAGCGTCCGACTTTGGCTCAGGTCATGATCTCACAGTTCGTGGGTTCGAGCCCCATGATGGGCTCTGTGCTGACAGCTAGCTCAGAGCCTGGAGTCTACTTCCGAGTCTGTGTCTCCCTCTCTCTGACCCTCCCCTGCTTGCTCTCTCTCAGAAATAAAACATTTTTTAAAAATTAAAAAAAAAGAATACCAACATGTTTTCCATAGACTGGCTACTGTCCCACAGGCTGAGCCCTTATAGGAATGCAGCGCTCAACTTGTACACTTGACTTCTCCCTATTTAGTATCTTCTCTTAGCCATGCCCCACGCCATGCATTTTATAGAAAAGCTCAGTCTGCATTGTCATTTTCCAGTGCAGATGCTGCAAGTCCCTCTAAATTCCCTTCTTCCATTATAAATTAGGTTCAGATTTTGTTAAGGGATTTCCCGTGCTATTATTTAGTGCCTGGTAATAGTATCTACACAAGTCATTATTACTATATTACAGGCACATGTTGAATTCCAAAGAGCACTAGGACACAGCCCCCTTCCTGGAAGAGGTAAGAATCTAGATTCCAAGGTCCCAGAAACATCTAATTCAGGGAAATTGACATTGATCTTCAAGCCAAAACAGTTTAGGTCTTCTTTAGGCTCTGTCCCTGAGCATGAAAACTAAAGACAGAAGGGAAAAAACTGCAGAAACCTGTCTTTGGGAGTACTGAGAATAAACACTGGGATCAAATATTTCCCACAGATAATTAGCAAGCTGCAAAATCAAATGTGGTATGCATATGAGGCTGCAGAAGAAAGAGAGAGTGGGTGGGGGTGGCAGGGATGAAACCCAAGCTTGTATTTTCATCGTGTGGATGTACAAGAGGAATTGCTACTGGCATCGAAAAAGTTAAAGAGATTCTGGGCAAATTAATGAAGTGAAAACTAAATTAGTTAATGAAGTAAGCACCACAAAATTAATGAAGCAGGGACTGGTAGAGCTCATTTTCAAAGAGTAGCTCTGTACATGCAAATTTGGAGCCTGGCCTCCATATATTTTGAGAACCTGGCCACTATTACCCAAGACAAAACTGGATAATATATTATCAATGACACTTTCCTTTCAAATAATGTCAATAGGCAACATATCTTTTGATCTCTAAGCCACGGCTTTATTTTCATCCCACTGGAAAGGCTGGCATCAAATTGAATTAGACCAAAGGATTAAATAATAAAAGAGGGAGCACATGAGAGAAATACTGATTGAGTCGATGATTGTGCTTCTGTAAGGGGCCTGCCTCACATGGCTCACCTACCTGTGATCATTTGAACACATGTGGCCTTCCAACACGGAAGACTATGGGGAGAAACTAAGCACGCCTCACGTTGAGCTCCCTTTTGACTTGCACTCCCTGTTCTCATCTGGACTGGGTTCCCATTCCCTGGCTCCATACTCCGTCTCCCAGAAGGTGCTCCCAGCTGGCCCTATTACCTGCTTCGACTTCGTTCTAGGCTGACCTCCAGGCACTGTACAAGCCCCAGCCTCCTCACCAGTAAGCATTTTATGAGCGAGGAAATGGAGGAAAGTGAGACGCGATACCTTCCCCCATACCTACACAGATCTGTGCGTAGCTCTCTATGTGATCATCTGTATCTACACGAAGCTGGACATGAGTTCCTATCAACGTCTCCAACTCCAGCAATGAGAATCCTATTTCCCACCGTCTGTCATTCCTTTCCTTAGCTGCTCCATCCCAGTATACATGCATAGCAGTATCCGAATTGTTCATCTACACCCGCACTTGATCAATTAGAGTTTGGCATTTATGTGCAGATTCTTTTGTCTTTGGTCTTAAAAACTCCACTCATGTCCAAAGTGATTCTTGTTCAGTGAGGCAGCTTCGTATATTTGGGACGCAGTTAGGTTCTTCTGCATTCCATCCTGGGACCCTCCCATTTCCAAAAGGATTTTCCAAAACTTCTGTACATTAATTAAGGTTTAGTCTTCATGCTGTAAAGCTCTGTGGGTCTTGACAAATGTATAAGGTCAAATGCACCAGTATAATACCACACACAACCGTCCCACCGCCCTAAAAGAATCCCTTGTGCTTCACCTGTCCAACCCTTCCCGCTCTCCAACCCCACCCCCACCCCCTGGAGACCACAGATCTGGTTCCAGTATCTGTAGTTTTGTCTTTCCCAGAACATCACATAAATGGAATCATGCCCTTTCAGACTGGTTACCTTTACTTAGCAACACGCATTTAAGATTCATTCAGGTCGCCGAGCATATCAGTAGTTCGTCCCTTTTTACTGCTGAATTGCAGATTGCTGTCTGGATGGACCAGAGTTTATTTATCCATTCACCTACCGACGAGCATCTTGGCTGCTTCCAGTCTGGGGTAATTATGAATGAAACTGTCATGGGCTGTGGACGTAAGTTTGCAATTCACTTGGATAAAAACCTAGGAGTGTGATTCCTGGGTCATATTTTAACTTGATAATAAACTGTTAAACTGCCTTCCAAAGTGGCTGCACCATCTCACATTCCCACCAGCAAGGACAGAGAGTTCCTGTTCCTCCTCATCCTCGAAGCATTTGGTGCCATCAGGGTTTGGGATTTTAGCTACTGATAGGTGCGCCGTAGAACGTCCTTGTTGTTTTAATTTGCATGTGCTTAGTGGCCATCTGTAGGTCTTTTTTGTGGAGGTTTCTGCTCAGATATTTTGCACTTTCAAAAACTGGTTTGTTTTATCACTGTTGAATTTCCTTATATGATTTTGGCACAAGTCCTTTATCAGATATGTGACTTGCAAATATTTTCTCTTAGTCTTGGCTTGTCTTTTCATTCTCTTAACAGTGTCTTTTACAGAGCAACTTAATTTTTCTTCCAAAGCCTCTGCCTTTAACCACAATTCTCCAGGTCTCTTCATTTTAACTGTCTGCCACCATCCAGACTCCTCCAACTCTCCCCTACTCAGGGCCTCAGATGGTGTTTGGCGGTGCTGCCCTTTCCCTGAACAATGCCTGGAGACCATATCATACTGACCTCCTCACTGTTCCTCAAACATACCAGGAAACCTTCTGTCTCGGGGCCTTTGCACTTACTATTCTCTCAACTTAAAATGTTCTTTCCGCAAATATCCCCTTGGCATACTTCCTTACTTCCTGTAAATGTTTTCTCAAATGTCACCCTCTCAACGAATCCCACTATCCAGAACTCTGAAGACCATTGTCACCTTAACAGCCAGCCAGAGACCATTTCAGGGTAAGTCTTGCACACCTTCTCTTATACCCGGGAGTGATGAGCAATGAGGACCTGGAGGCTAACAGTGGGCTGGCACTGACACTATGGCCTGCTCTCCCTTCTCAGGAGAAAATGTGAGAAGTGTGGGTTCCAGTGAGCGATTTCTCTAATGTGTCCAGATATTAACTTCAGGGACTAAAAAGCAGTGCTGTTTTCACACTGATGTTCTTCAATAAAGTAGGTAAGCTAAGTTGTAAGCATTTTCATTTTTGCCATGAACTCCATACAGTGATTTCCATTTTGAATGGGGAAATGCGAGGCCAGTGAATATTTTGATTTTCTAAGTTATTTCCCACGAACAAAAGTGCGTTCACCACTGGAAGAAGGCATGTGCTTGCCCAGAGCAGGACACAGTTGATTAGGGTCAGTGATCCAGGTTGGAGATGTGATTGGCTTTCCCATGCACATGACAAGGAAAGCAAATAAAAAGCCAGAAGCAAGGCATAGCTCCCTACCCCTACCACACAAGACTTTTCCCAGGCCCACCCACTCACTTACCTCTCAACCCATGGCCTGTGACCCTCCTGTCCCCTGCTCCCTTCTTCCCTGTCTCCCCAACAGCATCTCAACCTTTCCCTCTGATGACCTGTTTATAACTTCCTTCGGTGTTCTGGCCTCAGCAACACCCACCTCCCTCTGGATGTGTCTCTCCTTGATTTTCCTGGCCCCAGATGCTCTGGACAAGACACACCTCCCCCGCAAGCCTCAGCTGTGCAGAGGGTCCCCTCCCCTCCCCCTCCTCCCTCCCACAGCCAGACCAGGCCAGGCTCTCTCCTCCCTAAGAGAACAGAAGCATGTTATTAAAGAGAATTTGTTTTTTAAATTTAAATTATTTTTTAAAAATTTCAATCCCAGTATAGTTAACACACAGTGTTATATTCGTTTCAGATGTATAATACAGTGATTCAACAAGTCTCTACAGCACTCCGTGCTCATCAGGATAAGTGTATTCTTAATCCCCTTCATCTGTTTCACCCATCCCTTCGGCCCCCTCCCCTCAGGGAACCATCAGCTCATTCTCGAGACTTAAGTCTGTCTTCTGGTTTGTCGGGTTTTTTCTTTGCTTGGTTGTTTCGGTCCTTAAATTCCACACATGAGTGAAATCATATGGTATTTGTCTTTTTCGGACTGACTTATTTCACTTAGCAGTATACCCTAAAAGAGGATTTCTTATTCATAGCAATAATGCACTCGACTTAGGGATATCCAACAAGATTAGGGCCGACGAGGGGAATCAGTGAGGGGAGATTTCATGGCAAATGGATCAGAACAACTTGCTCTCGCAAGGATTTGGATTTTAGTTTCTGTGACCCTCAGAATCCTTAGAGCTCTCCAGCAGTCTTCAGTCCAGTGCGCTGAAAACTTTCTCTGTCACAAGGGACGTTTGTTTTGTCAGTGAACACTGGCAGGATGCAAACGATGGTATCCGGAAATTAACAGTGAAAGGGCGAGAGATGATTGCCAATGTGTTGACTGGGAAGCTAAAATTCAAGCTGCTCTCAGAGTAAATGATATCATTTGTCAGTCTCTTATGGTGGAGAATGGGAGTTCCAAAAGGTTAAGGTCCTGGGAATCTTAACTACATTGACAGTGTCATCGGAAAGTTGATAAAAGATGAAGGGGCACCTGGGTGGCTCAGTTGCTTAAGAGTCCGATGTCGGCTCAGGTCACGATCTCACAGTTCATGAGTTCGAGCCCCGCGTTGACAGCTAGCTCAGAGCCTGGAGCCTGCTTCAGATTGTGTGCTCCTCCTCCCTCTTCCCTCCCTTGCTCATGCTCTGTCTCTCAATAATAAATAAATGTTAAAAATTTTTTAAAAGATGAAGAAATGAAGGCTTGGAATTAAGGTTATAAGAAATTTGCAGCCGTCAGCTCACATCATGGGCTGCCTGAGCGTGACGGAATTCTGTGTTTTCCTGCTGCTGTAAGTGAACCTAACCTTGCAACTGGTATCATGTCTTTCTGTACAGCTCACCACCAAAGGAATAGGGCAAAAGAAAATCCTACCCCTGAGAGACACAGCTAAATTCAAACAAATGAGACAAATGCATTTAGAGATGTCTAGAAGGGAATTCAAGGCCAACGCCAAGAATAACCTTGTTTGCTGAGCACCAAACACCCGAGTGCTAGAAATCAGGGCTCCTAAAGTTTTCTTATAGTTGAGGGTTAGTGGCTTTAGGAGATATGATACTAGTTTCCCTTACTGAAAAACTGTGCAGTCAGAAAACAGCCTAGAATCCCTTTTTTTTTTTTTTGGAGGTCGCTTCTTTGAACCTCAAATTTATATGGGAAAGCCCTTGGGAGTGCACAGGGCTCTTTGTGACACAGCGAGGTTGCTGTGGGCCCAGAGCTGGTGTCATACCCATTTACACTGAACCCGCCAGGTGGCCCGGCCTCCCTGAGTGTCTCTTAGGAGAACAGTGGCCACCGCCTCACCTAGCACTTGTACGTGTAGCAGGAGGGACTGGTCAACCTGAGAAAGCCGAGGCAAGATTTACTATTTGGAGAGACCTATGGCAGGTGACTGAAGTGACCAACTGAGGTTCCCCACTCAATGGTTTGGGGAAAGACAAAATAGAGAGGAACACCTTGGAGAACTGTCCTAGCATTTTTAATGCCTACCCAAAGATGAAAGCGTTTTCTCTTTAAGCTGCTCTCTGAAAGGCACTCCCACACAGAGAATCAACTGTCCATTTTATCTACCTTGGAAGCATACGGGGGAAATAGGTGAAGTGGATTAAGAGCACACTTGTGATGAGTACGGAGTAATGTCCGGAATTACTGAATCACTATAGCATACATCTGAAACTAATGTAACACATTATGTTAATTGCACTAGAAGCAAACAAATAAATAACAACAACAAAAACTCCCCCATGGTTCATGGGCCTGGTATACCCAAACCAGCCCCTCCAACGAAGAGGCAAGGGACGACTGTGAATGGATACACAAACTCTTCCCTAAAGTAAATTTGAGTTCCTCCACCTAATAATTCAGGCTTTACTGTGTTTGGAAATATAAAATGGCGACATGGGCCAGTAAGCCAAAATAAATGCTGGATGTGCTAGGGCAGTGAAGAAGCAACCACTGAAAAGTCACCACCAAACAAATTAGTAGAACATGAGTGGCCAGGGCATAGGGCAGGGGACAGCAGCAAAGAATTGCCCATTCCCCATGGTCTATGGATAGTAGTTCCTGGGAACCGACAATGCATGCTTTATAACGGGAACAGTGGCAACAGATGGTGCTGAACAGTTTACAAATCACTTCCTCCTCCAATATCTCATCTGATCTTTGCAACAATTTATTCATCTTACCTGTATTCATATTCATTCAGCTATTCAATTTCAACAAATACATATTGGGCACCTACTATGTATCATTCTAGGTCCTAGATAGGTAGGAGGAATAATTCAGATCAGGTACCATTTCTCGTAGAGTTTATGGTCTGGTTAGCAACCAGTAGTTAATATGAAAACACACACACACACAATGTGCAGACTGTGACAAAATGCGTTGTTAGTAAAACAGTAAGAGTAATGCCATAGAGAGTGCTATGGGCAAGGCATTCCTTTCAATAGAGCAGACCAGGAAGAAGTCCACTGAGCTAAGAGCTGAAGGATGAGAAGGAGCTAATGCTGCAAAGATTGGAGGTGGATGAGCCTCGGTACAAGAGTGTTCCGGGCAGAGGGAACAGTCAGGCAAATGCCTTGATGCAAGGAAGAGTCCCCTGTGTTCTTGCAACTGGAGGCACATGGTGGAGGTGGCCGGAACACAGTGAGTTGGATGGAAGAGCGTGGGAGATGCGCCAGAGAGACATGCAGAGACGGATTAGTGAAGACCTCGAAACCAATGGAAAGGACTACTGAGTGTGAACTGTATGCCAAGGGCAATGGCAAGCCATTGGAGGGTTGTGACCGATCTGCATTTTCAGGTTACTTTGGCGAATACATTGGAGGGGGGGGCAGAGTGGGTACAGGGAGAGCAGTTAAAGGAGGGTCCTGGGGAGAGACAGCCAAGGGCTGGCTAGTGTGTTGCTTGGAGCAGTTAGAGAGAAGGCGGCAAACACTCTTTGGAGCTTGCAGGGTATGCTGATGGACTAGTTGTGGGCAGAGGGAAGAGGGCAGAGTCCAGGACGGCTCTCAGGTCTGGGAACTGAGTAACTGATTGGCCAGTGGTGCCATATTCTGAGGTGGGGAGCACTGAGGGGAGAAAGCGCTACAGCTTTGTGTTACAGATAACAAACAGGCACAGGATCCTATAGCCAGAATTCCTTGGCGGGCCTTGGTCTGTCTGACCCCCTCGGCTGTGGAGTATCTAGGATCAAGAAGCAAGCATCTCTGCAGAGCGCCCCCTTCTTGCACAATCTCTCAGCTTTTAGAGGCTCCAGTCACCTCGTGGACAGCTAAGGCTTGCAAATCCCATACAGCTCTTTACCCATTCCTGAGGTCAGGAGGTCTGGCAACTAGGATATAAAGTGTGGGACTGGGCCCAGGACTCTGTGCTCAGAAGGGGCGAGAAACAGCATGCATGTCCTTGCTTAGAGTTTTGCTCCCAACTTCTCCTGCTCAGGAAACGATTTCACTGATCTCTCTCACTGCCAAGCTCCGCTTCCCTCTTCCCATTGTTCCCCTCGTTATCCTTCTTGAAATAACATAAGCCAATCCAAGGCCCAGCCTGAGGATGAAATAGAGAATAAAGGTTTCTAGGTAACTATCTCCATCATCTAACACAACCCTGGAAACCACAAACTTTCATACGGCAAGTATCAATCCACGGACAGAAATTGAGAACCTCTCTCACCCCCAGAGGAGAAACATGCTCAAATGGAGTGCAGGAGCCAAGCTGCCTTGGCATTCACCCACTTTCCATTGGACTGTGGTGTAATGAAGTCCAGAGATGGTCCCTGACTGCTACCAGGAAGAACTGCACCGTTGACTAAGCTTCGGAATTCTGTCGCAGAGAGATTGCCACTGGAATGCGATTTTTATTCTGGGAATGAGAGGGTGAAACCTGCACCGTGAACCACAGTGACAACAGGCACGAATATTTTTTTTTATGGGGAAGAGAACACGGTCCCTGCATTACCTTTGAAAGCAAAGGACAAAAGTTTTCTTGAATTCTTCTTGGAGGGGAGCAGAGAGCCCCGGAAGCCAGCCCTGGATGCAGACGGAAGAGAAGGTGTTTTGCGCTGGGCTATTCGCTACTCTAACCCGCCTTTCTGCTGCAGCTGAGGCTTTTCAGGGCCTCCCCAGGGGGCAGCCCCAAGGACAGCAGGTCAGGGGGTTAGGAAGTGATGTGGAGAAAGGGCTTGGGGTCAGCTTCGGAAAAAACAAACACACGAAGAGGAAAAGGTTGCCCACTCCAGAAAGGACTGCCGTTTGGTGACACGTTTGCTCCCGGAGCATTCAGGGGAAAACGGGGTTTGGACATGGTGCATCGCCTATGAGCGGACAGTCACAGACCACGACGATACTACCCGAAGGGACGCCACTCCGGTGCAGCAGTTCCCGGCTTTCTATCTGCAGCTGACCCCCTCCGGCATCACTAAATGGATCAGATGCCTCTGTTTTAAAATTTCCTTCAGTTTCCCCCTCCCCTCATGGCCCTCAGCATCTGTCCTCACAATCAGTTTCCACCTTGCATCAACACCACAGCCAGGCCCGTGTCCTGTGTCACTGGTAGTCCCCAGCCTTGCCTTCCTGTGCCCACTATTAATCCTCTGCTTCAAGCTGCTGTAACACAGCACCACGCCCAAGGTGGCTGAAACAACAGAAATCTATTTCTCACAGCCCTGGAGGCTCAGACTTCAAAATCAGGGTGGCCGCATGGCTGGGTTCTGCCCAAGGCCCTTTCTGGGCTGCAGACCGCCAGCTTCACATTGAACCTTTCCTTTCCTTCTTTGACGGAAATGCCAAGGATTTAGTCTCTTTCCTGCAGATGACACAGCGCTATTATACGCTGTAGTCATCGTGTTGCATGTTACATCCACAGGACTTACTTAGCTTATCACTGAAGCTTGTACGTTTCCCCCCGCTTTGTCCAACGCCTGGCCTCTGGCAGTCACAAATCTGATCTCTTTTCCTATGAGGTTTTTTTTTTTTTTTAAAGACTCCACATATAAGTGAAATCATATGGTATTTGTCTTTTTCTGCCTGATTTCTTTCACTTGGCATAATGCCTTCAAGGTCCATCCCATGTAGTCGTGACACATCGTACTTTCACATGGTGGTAAAATATGACCTAGCTCTCTAGCTTCTTCTTATAAGACCACTAATCCCATTCAAGATGGCTCCACCTCTGTGACCTAATTATGTCCTCAAAGCCCTACCTCCAAGTACTGTCACATTGGGGATTAGGGTTTCAGCATATGCATGTGGGGGGAGGCGGTGGACACACCAACAGTCACTGTATTGCATCCCTCCTCCAATGGATTTCCCAAACTAAATCACCTAAAAACAACCCATTATCTAAGAAAACCATGTCCAGGCTGCCAGGTCTGTGGACTCAAGTCTCAAAGAGAGTTCTAGACCAGCAGGTCTGTGTCATATCCTTCGTGTAGCATCACCTCCATGGGGTTGCCCATAAGCAGTGAAGCAAATATCCAGTGCCCTCTGGGTAGCACCCACGCCCACTCAGTGCCTCTCACCACGCTGCAGCCCGTCAGCACCCATATAGCACCCCATAGAACGCATTCTCCTCCCGTCCTTACCCTGCTCCCCTGTGAAACAGCCGCTCCAATCCTCCCCCATTGCCTCTTCTGGACACCTTGAGGCATCCCTGTTCCCTGCCGCCACCACCACCCACAGTTTCCAACGAGCCCTTCAAACTCACATGATGGATCACCACATGGCCTCCTTACCCAGCACAAGTGTAAATTCCACATACACATGTCTTCAGTGAGTTTAAGCACAAGCATCTTAGTAAAATTGGTGCTGGCAGAAATCTTATCTCTATTACATTTCAAGATGTGGGGGTGTAGAAAGCTAGCTTTGCTAAGGAATCGCACACTTGGCGTTCCTGACGACGCGGAAGCTGGTGTGCCAGCTGCAAGTCTCCTGCACTCTGGCCATGACTTTTTCAAACCACTGCTTTGGACAACTTTCAGGCACCTTTTGATACAACTGCAAATCTTGTGTTTTCTCTAATTTTGTCAATGTTTATTTATTTTTGAGACAGAGAGAGAGAGAGACAGAGAGAGCAGGGGACGGGCAGAGAAAGAGGGAGACACAGAATCTGAAACAGGCTCCAGGCTCTGAGCTGTCAGCACACAGCCCGATGCGGGGCTGGAACTCACGAACCATGAGATCATGACCTGAGCTGAAGTTAGACGTTTAACCACATGAGCCAGGCAGGTGGCCCTGAGAATCCTGTGTTTTCAATAGAGGAAGAGAGGGGGTAGAAGAGAAAAAAAGAAAAATTAGTCACACAATCCTCCTTAGAGCGACACTTTTGATACTTGATTCAATTCTCCCCTTCAGGGTATGGTGACGATACCCAAACACTTCTCCTGGGATCCCATGGCCTCATGGCCAGGTTTCATGGATACTGCTAAAGACAAAATATATGGATTTAATTTTTGGATAAAAATAAAGAGGGGATAGCAAGAGGGAGACAGAGAGGGGTGGGTGACGGAGAGATTGTTATTTTTTTCTAAGCCCCATTTAATTTAAAAAAAATTTTTTTAATTTTTTAAAGATTTATTTTTGAGAGAGAGAGAGAGAGAGAGACAGAGTGCAAAAGGGGGAGGAGCTGAGAGAGGAGGAGACAGGTTTCGAAGCAGGCTCCAGGCTCTCAGCGGTCAGTACAGAGCCCACCACGGGGCTCGAAATCACGAGCCGTGAGATCACGACCCGAGCCAAAGTTTGACACTTAACCGACTGAGCCCTCCAGCTGCCCCTCCAAGCCCCACTTTAACCTTCTACCATACTAATTTTCTAAAGGTCAAGCTGTGTAACCATGACCATGGGAGCTGCCTTATTACATTGACTCCTCGAATTACTTTAGCCATGTGAAACATTTTAAATCTTGTTATTCAGCCTCTTGAACTCACATTAAAGATATTAGGCGCATCTCCTGTGGGAAAGTTGAACCAAAAAGTGACTAGCCAAACACTCATCAATACTTCCCACTAAAAGCATGTATTTTATCTGCTTATATATGTGTTTTCTTTTATCACATAGCCAAGGGACCAAACGATAAAGCTTGTGTAATTGCTGGCATCAGCAGACAGCCAAATACTATAACCAAGACTTATGAAATCTGCATTCACAATGTCTCCTGCCCCAGGACCCCGTCTTCCTGAGCAGCACCCCCAGTTCAGATCCTTGTTACCGCATAGTAAATTTGCAAAAGCGTGGCTCTCAAGATGTCATGTTTCTGCTCAAAAAATCTCCTGCGGTTCCCAATTTCACACTGACTTTGGTACAAGCTCCTCACTGTGACTTTGAAACCCTCCACAATTAGGCTTCAACTGCCTTTCTCACCCTTATCTTTATTGCCAACTTACCCTGGCCTTGTACATCAGCCAGAGACACTCCGAGCTGTTCCCTGAGTATATTCGATAGTTTCTCCCTGCCATGACCTCGCTCATTTTCCCCTTTGTCAAGGTCACCAATCCTATCTCTCTCTGCCTGAAGAAATCTGATCTCTCTCGCAAGTTCTTTCTCAAATGTGCACACCTCCCTGAAGCAGTCTCCCTAAGCCCACCAGAGAACTTGCTCTGACTTCCTGCTATGGCATTTCTCTAACTCCTTCCCTGCCCAGCCCAGGGGTACCCTTGTAGATGTTTAACAACAGACTGAAAAAAGTCCTGACTTATAGCATTTACCATTGTCCATGGTATAAATACCCCCACCATGGCTAATCTGAGGCTACCGATGTGGTGTCACTGAACACAGAGCTGTGAAGAGATACGCGATAATAAACAATTACATGCTATTTCTACCATACAGATACAATCGATGTAAATTATCTCAAGAGCATAGACAATCATATACTAAAACAATTAAAGATGAATTACTTTTGCTTTTTAAAATAAGTTTATCTATTTATTATGAGAGAAAGAGAGAGTGGGGAAGGGCAGAGAGGGAGAGAGAGAATCCCAAGCAGACTCTGCACTGTCAGTGTGGAGCCCTATGTGGCACTCAAACTCACAAATCGGGAGATCCTGACCTGAGCTGAAATCAGGAGTCAGGCACTTAGCCGACTGAGCCCCCCAGGCACCCCTACTTTTACTTTTAATAAAATTTATTGTAGGTATCTGTAATTTAATTTTCAAAAACGGCTGTGTCTAACAACCAGTTCTCAAAATTCCTAAAAATTTAATGATCAGCTCTTGTGAGCATATCCACTGCATATGCTCCTTGAAGGAAGATGTCATGTCTTTAATGATTTCTATGCACCTAGCTCAGTACTGTGAACAAAGTAGGCTCTGGATAAAAATACTGAAAAACATATTAATGGTACCCAAACCCAACATGGACACCTGAATCCATATCCTAGAGTAAAGCTCTAAAGGGAGCTGTCCGAAAGATCTAGAATACTGAGGTCCTCTCCTTGGCAGAATGGAGGAAAAGGCCAGCACTGCTGGGCAGAGCGCCACAGTAAATTTAGTGCCAGGAGAACAAAATGCACTAAGTCTTAGAGGCCCAGTCTTATTGCCTCAGGGATTCCTTGGGTTAGTTTTGTCTCATCTGTTCGAATGTCCCCAGGTCTGAACCAAAGAGGAAAAGCAATGGATGAGGCAAGACTGTACAGGGCAGCTTCCATGTGCTATTTCAAGGTACCAGCTGCAGCAGCTGGGGAGGGTCAGAGGAACAGAGGGTGGTGTTATGGCACTCCGCCGCTCGCGCCGAGTCCGAAAGCATTTGGCCTCTGATAGTCCCACATCTCCCTACATCAGTAAAAATGAGGCACAAGATGAAGAAATGTTACCTTTCTTTGGAAGGCTTACAAACCTGAGTTGGAAGAACCGATTCATGGAGTTAACGTTACTTTCAAAGAGGATAGGCATTTCCTACCCATGTTTATTTTTCTCATCGTAGAAGGATGGGCTAAACATTCAGACTGAGATTCAAGATATTTGAATCCTTACCCAAGTTCTTCTGGGATTCAAATATCATACAGTTCAGCTTTCCTGTTTTGCATTTGAATAGGACAAACTTGCCAGTTTCCCTTACAGGGCCCTAAAAAGATTATTGAAAAAAATGTAACTGCATTGATCTCCTTATATAAAAGTATATTAGGGACGATTAAAAGCAATTGAGAATGTCTAACATCTAGAAACTAGGTTTAGGGGCAGGGCCTAAGGTCCTGATTTATAAAACCTCCCCCAGTGGGGCCCTAGATGGCTCAGTTGGTTGAGCGTCCTACCCTTGATTTTGACTCAGGTCATGATCTCCCAGGTTGTTGCCATCTGCAATGACGTGGATGAAACTGGAGGGTATCATGCTAAGTGAAATAAGCCAGTCAGAGAAAAACAGACATCATATGATTTCACTCATATGTGGAGTTTCAGAAACACAACAGATGAACAGAGGGGAAGGGAAGGAAAAATAAGATGAAAACCGGTAAGAGATTCCTAAACACAGAGAACAAACCGAAGGTTGCTAGAGAAAAGTGGGTGGGGGGTGGGCTAAATGGGCGATGGGCATTAAGGAGGGCACTTGTTGGGATGAGCCCTGGGTGTCATATGTAAGAGATGAATCACTAGGTTCTACCCCTGAAAACAAGACTATGCTGTATGTTAACTAACTTGAAGTATTAAAAAAAAAAGATAATAAAATGTATTTTTAAAAATCAGGACTAGAGAAGGAAGGGTATAAGAAAGATGGATGGGTCCGTGGGGTGGCCAGAGAGTGAGATACTAGAGTTCCTGATGTCAAGGAGACATGGACAAAAAAGAGGAGGAACCTCCAGAGCATAGAGCTGCTGGGGATGTGGGGGCCAGAGAACTTTGAGACCAGGGTGGGTAGGTGGACTGTTGGCATGGACACTTGAAACCATCCAGGACACAGCAGGCCTTGGAAAGGAGGGACAGCCTCAAGCATGGAGTCACGAGGCTGGGACACCACGGATGACTGAGGGAGCAGGCTGGTCAGCACTAAGGTGACGTCATCCTCTACAACCGGTGGGGGGGGAGCCTGAGAACGTGAATGGACTAATCCCTAGAACTTGTGACTGTTATTTGTAAAGGGGGATTTTACAGACGCCTACGTGGCATCATAGGTGTCCTTATAAGAGAGAAGCAGGGGGAGACAATCAGAGGCAAAGAAGAGAAGGCAATGTGCTCATGGAGGCAGAGGCTGGAGGGATGCGGCCACAAGCCAAGGCTTGCCCACAGCCACCAGACAACTGGAAAAGGCAAAGAATGGATTTTTCCCTAGAGTGTCCAGGGGGCGCACAGACCAGCTGACACCTTGATCTTGGCCCAGTGAAACGAATTTCACACTTCTGACCTCCCAAACTGTGACAGACTAGACTTTTGTTTTTGTTCGAAGCCCCTAACTTGGTGGCCCATTGCTAAAGGGGCCAGAGGAAACCAGTGTCGGTGGGGAGCTGAGAAGAGTTCCTAGGCCCTGTGGGGGAGTGGGCGGCCTGCACGGGAGCTAGATTCCAGGTGACACGGGACCGGGAGGAGAACATTTCATGAAGAGATTATTTCCATAAGGAAAAGTTGAGCTACGACAAGGCTTCTAAACGGCCTGGCAGGAAAACACTGGCTGGAAGGTCAGTTTGCCACGGGAAGAGAAATAGGGAAAGGGCCATAGCAGGGGGGTGGCGGGAGAGGCAGGAGAGGCCTGTAGGTGGGCACTTGTAGTGAGAACAAGGCCTCAGGGGAAGGAGCTGAGCTTGGGCTCTTGCATAGCACTCTGGCTACTCCTCACCCTCACTGTTCTAATCCTTTCTCCTAGCTTCCCGTGTTTTCCAGCAAACTCTGTTGTTGCTCAGTTCACTGACACAGAACTCCAGTGTGTGGCTCCATCTTCACATGGCCTTCTTCTCTGTGCGCTTCTATGTCCTCTCTCCATGTCCTCTCCCCTTCTTATAAGAAGTTCACCAGAGGGCCGCCTGGGTGGCTCAGTCGGTCGAGCGTCCGACTTTGGCTCAGGTCGTGAGCTCATGCTTGGTGGGTTCGTGTCCCGCATCAGGCTCTGTGCTAACAGCTCAGAGCCTGAAGCCTGCTTTGAATTCTGTGTCTCCCTCTCTCTGTCCCTTCCTCTCTCAGGTGCACATGCTCGTGCGTGCTCTCTCTCTCTCTCAAAAATAAACAAACCTAAAAAAAAAAAACACTGCTCATTGGGTGTAGGGCACACCCTAAGTCTAGAGTGATTTCACCTCAAGATTCTTAACTATTTACCTTTGTACAAACTCTATTTCCAAGGAAGTTTACATTCTGAGGTTCTGTGTGACCATGAATTGGGGGGGGATGGTATTCAATGTACTACAAATAGCACTTACCTGGCACTTACTTTGGGCCAGCTATGTTTCTAAGGCTTTTACTTGTATTAGATTAGTTTATCCTCACAGCTTTCCTATGAGTAGATTCTATTATGACTATTTCCATTCACAGAGGAGGAACCAAGGTACAGCGAGGCCAAGGAACTTGCCTACGGTCACACGTGGAGTAAATACCAGCACCGAATTCCAACCCAGACAGTCTGGCTCCAAAGGTCATGTTCTACACCACTGTAACAATCCGCTATGAACAACTGTTTAAACCGCAAACTCGATTTCCATTTGTCATGCTTTACACAACTTAGGAGAAAACCTGACTCAGCTGATACTACTTACACTCACACTTCTGATTAGCTACAACCTTACTCATAAACGATTACTTTCTTTACTAGAATGCAAACAGAAGGATAAACCATGACTCTACTAGTTGTTCTGCCCTGTTGCAGATGCCAACTGTGTGATCGTGAGCAAGTCAACCATTCTCTCAGGACCGGCCTATCGGTTAATGTTTATTGAGCATCCATGATATGCCAGGCAATGGACAAAGTAGGTATTGGGGGTGTGGTGAACCACAAGACAGGCAAAATCCGCTGCCCTGCTGGTCTTTAAATGCTAATCAGAGAAACAAACTAACCGAGGAATCACTCAGATCCTTTAATAATGATGAGTCTGTAAAGGACTGGAAAGGAACACACAGTGTGGTCTTTCTGGAAGCGCACAGAAGGAAGGCCTAGCTCCATCTGAGGAGTAAGGGAAGAGATATTTTGAAAGGGTCACTTAAACCAAGACTTGAAGGAGTTCTGCCAGAAGGGAAAAGCCTTCCAGGTAGAGGAGAGCACAGGTCTGAAGACGAGAATTGAAAAGAACAGAGTATGTTGGGGCTTCTGGGGGCTCAGGCAGTTAAGCAACTGACTCTTGATTTCGGCTCAGGTCATGATCTCATGGTTCATGAGAATGAGTCCTGCATCAGGTTCTGTGCTGTGAGCACGGGATTCTCACATTCTGCTTGGGATTCTCTCGCTTCCCCCTGCCTTTCCCCCTTCTCTGTCTCTCAAAATAAATAAACAAACTTAAAAAAAAAAAAAAGAACAGAGTACATTGAAGAATGGAGAATTCTGGAGCAGTTGAAGACGGAGCAAGGGTGGAATGAGAGTGGTGCATATGGGGCTGCTCAGGGCCACACAGGTAAGTGTGACACTCACAAGCCACACATAAATAATCTAAACAGACTCACACAACCACAACCAGCTGTAAGGAAGACTAATTGAGCAAGCATGAGGTGCGAATGCCTAATGTGGGGCCGGTGCAGGGAAGGTACTAAATAAATATTACCTGAATCTGAATTCACGGAGACTGTCTTGAACCTTCACCTAAGAACATGCAATAACCTTAAATTCTCGACTTCCTTCTCATGGGCTTGCTGACACTGACATTCATAACCAAATGGACTAAAATCGCAGAACAGATGATATGAACTTGTCATTTTGCCACGTTATCTGACAAGGTCGTCTTAATAAAACAAAGAACCCTGCACACATGTGAATTTCAACAGCTTTGGCCTTGTCTCAATCATAAGCATAATGTTTTCTAGAGCCCAAATCACCTACAACATCAGTCACATTAAAATCACTGATCCCTCTAAACAATGATTGTGTAATCACTGTAATTATTGTATGAAGGACAGACTCAATCTCAAGACAGAAAAACTGAGCTTACTCCACATTGGATTTTTTTTTGGTAGCACACTTAAATTTAAATTACACCATAGGCGCTTTTTAGCATAACATGTACTGTATATTTTTGCATTTCAATAAACCCATTTTCCCCTACACATAACACTTGGTAATTCAGAGAAATGTATCTTAGCAGCTCCAACTGCTACTTCCTCGAGTTGGCTCGTGGTTAGTATTTTTTCTTTTTTTCTTGAGCTAAGTGAAAACTACAAGCTCTCTGGGAACAAGAATAAACCTGCTTGTCTTTAAGAAAAAGGAATTCCTTTTTGTTTCCCTCCCCTTCTCTCGCAATCATATCACCCACAATGGAAGAATCAGCTGTATTTATCAGTAATAAAGTGACCACAAGAGGAAACCAAGTGAATAACTTCAGTGAAAATTGCCATATGTAGTTAGCTTTAAACCATTGATGTCTTTCTGTACATCCCATTCTTCCCTTGAGTAAGGAGAAAGGCTCATTACAAATACAGGCTGTGCTGGCAAACAGATCTGGGGGCAAAGGCTGGCCCTGTGGCAAAGTGATGCTATGTGACTTCTGCCTGTGCATTGGCCCCAAGTCTGCCATGCTCTGAGGAAGCCCACGCCACATGACGAGGCCACGGGAAAGCGCTCTGGTGGCAGTCCTGATTGGTGAGTCATCCCTACCCAGCCACCAGATATGGGAACAGCCACCGGATATGAAACGCTGTGGATTCTTCAGACCAGTCCGTATACCAGCAGAAGGGCACTGAGGGATACGAGTTGATGCCACAAGTTGCAAAAGAATCACCTCAATTCTTTGACTGTAGAATCTGTGAGCCTAATAAAATGGTTATTATCCTAAGCCACTAAGCTTTGCGGCTATTTGTCATATATTAACAATAACAGAAACAAACAACCCACATTAACATCATCTTACTGCGCCAACAAGCACCCGGAGAGACCCTGGGCTACAAGCCAAAGGGACAGTGGTCAGAACAGGAACAGCAGCGACAAGGGGTCCATATGTAGGACATACTCTGTGCAGGGGACCGTTCCTAGTGATTTACGTCTATGAACTCATTTAATCCTCGCAACAGACCTGTGAGATAAGTACTATTATTATCCCTACTTGACAGATGAGGAGATTGAGGCACAGAGATGTTAAGTGACCTGCCTACCCTCCCACAGCAACTAAGTGGTAAGGCAAGATTTGGTCCGGTGCCAGAGTCCCTACCTTTAGTCTTCACCCTATATAACCTCACTCATGTCAATTATGTACGAGAAACCTTCCCGATGTGTCTAGACTTCTTAAAGACGCTCTAGAGCTGGTTTCCTGGTCTTGATCACCAAGTCTGATTGGAGTGGTGCTACCAACAAGTCAGGGGGCTCCTCTACCCCCGGGTCAGTCTCCAAGCTGTGAGGGCACTTACTTGAGTGCTGCAATTCATAAAGACCACTTTCCTTTGGAAAGCTCCAACCGTGTTCTGGCACTCAGTGACAACTTAAACATCACGGAGCTCATTGTTAATGTTACTTCGAACCAAGCTTCATCAGTACTGTCATAGGTGTGGCAGGAGAGGCGAATCATCATCATCATCATGATAGCTACAAGCTACTGAGCACTGGATACCAGGCGAGTCTTATGGTCAGCACTTCACCTGAGTACTCCCTTTAGTCCTCATAACAGTGACCCACGATGCAACTACTCTTGCTTTCACTGCCATTCTACAGAAGAGGAGACTGAAGCTCATGGAGGTGGACTCGCCCAAGGTTACACAGTGATTCAGTAGGACAGGATTTGAACCCACATCGGTATAACTCTAAAGCCAGTATGCTCAACTGGACCAGTGAGATTCAATGCACTGCTTTTCTGATGGCAGAGACATATGACGTCATGGTAAAAAGTCACCAAGGGCTCCCTCATAGCCCTTCCTGGCTTAACTCCCGGTTCTATCCCTTCTCTCAATGGTTCACTTCTCTCCACTATCAAGTGGTGATAATGAAAATACATTCACTCCTAAGTCTCTATCCAAGAGACATGAAAGCACGGATCTATGCAAAAATTTGCACAAGAATGCTAATAGCAGCATTATTGACAAGAGCCCAAAATTGAAAACAACACAAATGCCCTTCAGTAGCTGGATGGATAAACAAACGGAGGTCTATTTCTACAATGGGATTTTAGTCAGCCAAAGAAGACCTGAAGTACTGAGCCACACTCCATCGTGGATGACCCTTGAAGAAAATCATCCTAAGAAGCCAAGCACAAAAGGCCACATATTATAGGATCCCAATTATATGAAATATCCAAACTAGGGAAATCCACAGACAGAAAATAGATTAGTAGTTCCCAGGAACTGGGGGGAGAGACAGAATAGGGAGTGACTGCTGTGGGTAAGGGGTTTCACTTGGATGTGAGAGCTTGTTCTAAAATTGTGGTGACTTTTGCACATACGTGTAAATGTCCTAAAAAACACTGACCTGTATACTTTAAATGGATGAGTGCTATGATATGTGAGTTATACCTTAATAAATAGGTCTAAAAAGCATGAATTCACTGCATCACATTGTTGTTTGTCATAAACAGATTAAGGGCCAAGAACGGTGTCTGGTGTGTAGCTCTGAGTACAGGCTGGCTGATTTTACGTTGCAAAAAGTTCAAAAGAATGTACCAGAATGGATTTGGGATACTGGTTCTTGTTTGGGCACCGTAAGAAATCGCATTCAATTTTCACTCTGATTTTACTGTGTTTTCCTGAAAGTCGTTAAGTGCCCTCCATCCTGTCATCTGAAACACACAGTGAGAAAGTGCCAAAATGCCCAGGGGGAAAAAAAGAGAGAAAAACAAAAGCAAAATAAAGCCAATATTTTGGTGGCAAATTCCAACCACGGTGAGAAAATACCTCATCCTGTTTGTGTTTGGGGGTTTGATGAATCATCGGGGAGTCATCTCTGCCCTGCCCTCTCCCTCAAAAAGTTCAGCTACTTCTTCAGCCAGATGCTTACCTTGGAGAGTACTGAGCAGAAGTCTGCAGAGGGTGGTAGCGGTCGGGCTGTGGAAACCTGCGACAGCAACTTTTCCAGTGCCCTGTTCCAAGGTGAAGTGCTGAGGGGTCCGCGGAGCCAGCGGTGGACTGGCTAAGCCACAGGTATAGCTGTGGGGCAGGGGGCGGGGTCTGCTGGCTGCCCGTCTCTGCACGTGCCTTAGCTTCTACCCCAATGAGAGCTGCAAAAGAGAAGTATTGTAGGGAGCTGGGGAACGAAACCACGTCGCCAACCCTCCCACATGTCTCCTTTTACCTTTAATTATGGAAATTAGATTGTGGTGTTCGCAGCTGTTTGCAAGTTAGGTTTCCTTGTCTTTAACTTAATCCCAGCGGGAGCCTGCCTCAGATAACACTAGCACATCAGAGAGGGCAGGGCTCAGGCGGTTTCTCCTCCTGGAATTGTCCAGGCACGGAGGGAAATTAAGAGAAGGGGTCTGTTCCAAAAGGCCATTAGTGAGTCAGTCCCTTACATGATAAGCTTACCAGTCCAGCTCACAAATGGTTAATTGATCCACAGGTAGTGCGGCTTAAATATGGATATATTCCCAAAAATATGGAGATTTTCAATAGCAGGCTCATGATTCTTCACCTGAAAACCTTGGAGTTTAATGTTTCAGAAATCAGGATTTTTTGGATTTCAGAAACAGAACCCAATGTATATATTGTATGCAATGGAAGACCCCTATCGGGGTCAGAAGCAACATCCTGTAATCAAGACAATAACTTTTCTGAGGCACAGCAGATGAATTAGGATAAAGAGAGATTATTAATACCTTCCTGGCAAGTTAAGGTCAACTTCTGACACCAAATCAGCAAAGTTGTAATAAATAAATTAATTAATTAATTAATTAAAACATTCAGTTTCCCATCTGTAGAGGATTTCAGAATTACAGATAAGGGATTGTGAACCTATATCTTCATGTACACATTACCACTTGTGTATGCCTAACCTGACTGAGCCTCATTTTCCTCATCTGTAAAATGGGATCAACAAGTTACCTCATATTAAAAGAGCGAGTACATGTAAAGCGTTGAGTGGTGCCTGACATGTTGTAGGAGCTCAAGAATTGCTACCTCATGTAAGTGTCCACGCAGGGATAAATGGGTCAAGAAGATGTGACACACACACACACACACTGGAATACTAAACAGCCATAAAAATGTGGAAATCCTGCCGTTTGCAACAACACAGATGGATCTTTAGGGCACTGTGCTAGGCGACATAAGTCAGAGCAAGAGAAATACTGTATGGTATCATTTATATGTGGAATCTTAAAAAAGAAAGAAAGAAAGAAAGAAAACTCACAGAAAGATCAGATTTTTGGTTACCAGAGGCAGAAGGAGGGTAGGGAAGAAGGGGAATTGGAAAAAGGTGCTCAAAAGGTATAAACTTGAAGTTTAAGAGAAATAAGCACTGAGGATGTCATATACAACATGTGACTGTAGTGAACATGGCCATATGATTTTTTAAAAAGTTGCTGAGGGGTCACCTGAGTGGCTCAGTCGATTGGGCGTCTGAGCTGGCTCAGGTCATGATCTCGGGGTTGAGTTCGAGTTCCGTGTCGGGCTCTGTGCTGACACCTCAGAGCCTGGAGCCTGCTTCGGATCCTGCGACTCCCTCTCTCTCTGCCCCTCCCCGACTCATGCACTGTCTCTCTCTGTCTTAAAAATAAATATGAAAAAAAAAAAAGTTGCTGAGAGTGCAGCCTAAGAGTTCTCATCACAAGGAGAATTTTTTTTTTCTTTTTAAAACATTTCTCTGTATTGGTTTATGTGAGATGATGAGTGTCAACTTACCGTGGTAAGTTTCACAACGTAAGTCTGCCCTTTATGCTGTTACGGCTGAAACTCATACAGTGGTGTGGGGTCAATTATATCTCAGGCTGGGGCAGGGAAAGGAATGCTATGTCCAGGCTGACTGCTGCTGAGAGGTCATCATTAACATCATTTCCACCCTCCCCAACAGCTAGAAGGGATTGGGTAGTGGCACAAAATCCTAGACACCGGGATTTGTTCCTTTTCCATTTCTGTACCAAAACAGGCCTGTCTGTGGATGAAGTGCTTCTCAGGTGTTCTCAATCAGCAAACAACGATCAGGTGCCACTTGGGGGCCAGCTACCCTTCAGCATTACCCGCTGCTCGCGTATATGTATGTGGTGCCTGCGAGCCAGGGCTTTATAAATCATACTGGCAGTATAGCAGGAAGAGCTGTGCCCTGTGTTGAGCCCCAAAACATGACCACGGCCCCAGCCCTGTGAGGACAGTAGAACTGCTAGGACTTGGTGGGGGGGGAGGTAATTTGCCTGAGGCCATGTGGCAGCAAAGGAATGGTGGCTGCAGAATTCACCCTAGCTCCCCCTGACCCCCAGACCCTCTGTGAAGAGGTCTGAGACTTGATCACTTGGTCAACGCAAAATGCTGGCGAATCTAACAGGAATGAAAAACAGAATCCCTCACGATGCCCAGACCATACACCTCACACGGAAGAACAGATGACCCACACCCACTGGGAAGTATTACACATAGTGTTGTGTGTGTGTGTGCGTGCGCTTGTGTGATTGCACGTGAGTGTGGTCTTTGGAGGTGACAGTAGAGAGGCTGATTATTCTTAAGAAATTTCATTATGTTTTAATTATTTTTTTCATGAGATAAGCCCAGAAGGCCTTTGTTTCAAATATTATTTCTAATTATTCATGGCTTATGAATGCAATCACAAATAAGGGTGAGAAGGTAGGTTTATTATTTAATCAACTGCATAAAAATAATGTACTACTCAAATTTAAAAGGAAAGAAAGTTATCTCATAATTAAAGCCCCAGTCGGGTAATGAGGTCTCTTCGGCTCTATCTATTCTCTGGTTGCTGAAACTTTTGAAGAGTACAGTAACTACCGGAGTCACAACCTGGCATTGTCAGGGCAGGCGGTGAGGTCCAGTTAAGGGTTTCCATGAGCCCAGTCCCTCGGCAGGGAATGTAGAAGTCAGGTAAGTCCAAACTCCTGTCCCCTGCAGTGAGCCCTTCTGAAACCACCAGCAGTCCACGCTTTGAGTGATGAGGAGCTCACAACCCCGAGAGGTAGCTCATTCCTCTGATGAACAGCCTGATGGGTCAGAAAGTGGCAATTTGTGCGAAACTGAAGTGCTGAAATCAAGTTAGTCTATAGCTTTCTTTTTTTTTTAAATAGTTTATTGTCAAGTTGGTTTCCATATAACACTCGGTGCTCATCCCCACAAGTGCCCTCCTCCATGCCCATCACCCCCCTTCCCCTCTCCCCACCCCCATCAGTCCTCAGTTTGTTCTCAGCATTCAGGCCCGGCTGCACGTACATGAACACGGGGATTTTCACTGCACACACGTGTGCAAACGCACTCACTCCTCTTAATCTGGCCTAAATAACCTGGGTATTTTTCAGCTCTCGCTAAGGCGGCATGATTTCTAGAACTTTCACCATGCCTCCATCACCACTTCTGGATGCCCTCTATAATGCAGTGCTTCTCATACTTGGCTGCATAATAAAAATCACCCTGAGAGCTTTTCTACATCATGATGCTCAGGTCAGACTCCATACCAATTGGGTCAGATTCCCTGGAGGTGGGTCCCGGGCGTCAATATTTTAAAGATTTCTAGGAAATTCAAAGGGGCAGTCCAATCTGAGAGCCAGGGCTCTAATCCTTTGCTGTTCAAGAGTGGTCTACAGACCAGCAGCACTGACATGACCTGGAAATGGGTTAGGAATGCAGGATCTCAGGCCCTGCCCCGGGTTTACAGAATAAGAATCTGCATTTCGCAAGACAACTGGCAAGTCCACGCACATTACTGGGTGAGAAGCCAGCTGCGAGGCACATTCTATCTCAGTCTTGTTTACATACATTGTTTTCTTGGATCTTATGCTCAATTATCCTCCAATAAAACAAAGTCTCTTCTGACTCCAGGTTTGCCACAAAATATCGGGACTTCCCCAGGCCCGTGCCCTACCCACTTCAGGGTTGACTAGATCCTTTTCGGACCTACAGACGGACCTCGGTCATCTAACTTTCCTGGGGGTAGCAAGCTCGATCTAGCGCGCTGTTTCCTAAATCAAGATCCACCGTCATCTTCTCGGGGTTCTGTAGTTCACCAAAAATGGTTTAAAGTGACAGTTTTCATTTCAATCAAGAGATCTAAAAAATTAATATCCGCGAAAAGCATTCTAGAAACCAACTGAATGACTACCTATGGCTGGGCACTGCCTCATGACTTTAGCTCCCACGTTGGCTTTTGTGTTTACAGCCACCCTGGTGCCAATTAGAAATATTTTACGTATCTCAGGCTAATGAGAAAAGAACAGAGATCAGTGTAAGATGCGGAGCCAAGATTTAAATCCAGACCTGTGACTCTACAGCCTGTGAGGGTTTGGTTTTTTTCTTTTGGCCCCCTATTCTCTTAAAGCAGTTTCACCCCAGACAGCATGCTGAAAGACCTGTAATCCACCGGCCACCTTTCAATCTTCTCCACATTCTCTCCTGAGATCAAGCCTGGCCACTGGAATGGGACCTACTTGAACCATGTTGCCTTTGCTCCATCAAAGTCACTTTCAATGAGCTCGTGTCATGAAAAGGAACCATACAACACCAAGACTCGTTTTCGCTGTATCCACCATGGATAACCAACCATAGGAGAAACTGAAAAATCCCTCACCGTGAAATATACTTTGTTGCCCTTGGAAGAACAGTAGTGCCTTTCACTGGAAACATATGAATTGCGTGACTCAATGACTCAGAGATCCGATGACCAAATTCTCCACGATTCTGGAGTTTTCTAAGAAGTGTCTAGCTTTATATTTTCATTTGTTATTATAATCTGAAAGAATCACTTTCATCTGGTGGCCACCTTGCAGCCAAGTACTAGACTATTCGTTCAGAACTCACAAGTGCATTTCTGCACAAGAGCTTTACTACCAAGGGAAGCCCAAGTGCTATCATAGAAGACAAAGAAGAAAAGGAGTAGTTCAAAGAAGGGCATGAGGTGGGAGGCTGTGATGCCATGTGGCCTTGGTCTGACAGACACAGCAAGTGCCCAAGAATCTTCAGCACACCAGGCAAAGCAACTCATGTGGCCAATGGATGTACCTACCAAGTCATTAAATTAATGCAGTTCAACTTCTCTCTTGAAATACTAAAGATGCAGCACCTGGGTGGCTCAGTGGGTTGAGCCACCAACTATTGATTTCGGCTCAGGCCATGATCTCACGGTTCATGAGTTCAAGCCCCGCATCAGGCTCCATGCTGACAGTGTGTAGCTGGTTGGGATTCTCTCACTCCCTCTCTATCTGCCCCTCCTCTGCTTCTGTTTCTCGCTCTCTCTCTCTCTCTTTCAAAATAAATAAATGAATCAACTTAAAAAAACACTAAAGAAAGGATGAAACACTAGGTTGATGGCAAGTCTGTTGCCGAAGTCACAGGGGAATTTCAACCAATTACAACTGCACACAGAACTCACCTTCCCGCCATCTTGCCACCGGTTCAGCTCTGCCCACCTTCCCTAAGGAGAAAACTGAGTCACTGTCCCTGTATTCCATGGGGCAAATTTCAATACAGCCAAAATACTCCTCTGCTGTAAGCCCATTCATATGGCTCTGCTTCACTCCAAGAATGCAATTCCTGGGAAATACCTGGACAGTGGGTGTGCCTATGTGTTGGTGGGTCAGGTGCAAGAGCTGACTTGCCTCCTGGGAGGGATTAGACTTCACTAATACTTTGCTCTAGATCTGTGTTTTTCAAATCGTAGACTGGGATCCATTATTGAGATGTAAGATTAATTTCATTGTCATGTGCTCTTTATAAAAAATAAAATTAGAAAGGAACAGATCAGAATACATCTCACATAGTAAAACCAGGTACATACTGTTATATAAACCTCCTGTTTGGGTGGTCATGTGTGTGTGTGTGTGTGTATGCACATGTGCATTCTAGATCACAATGTAAACATGTGTTTCCTATGAACCCTGCTTTAGTCAACTAACACATTCTCACTCACTCCAGCTTTGTTTGCTCTGGAATTTTGGTGAACGTGTCAGCATCTTCAGTTGAGAGTATAATCTGATGATTATAAGGATGGAGTCTGGAGCCAGGGTACCATGTTGCTAGCTGTAAAACCTTGGGCACTGTATTTTGCGTCTCATTGCTTCTTCTTGCCTTATCGGTGAAGCGATCCTGATAACAGTGCTCACTGCTGAAGCTGTTGTAAGAATTAAATGAGTCGCTACATGTGAAGCAATGGGAACTGTGCTTGGCTTATACTAAGTGCTACTTAAGGATTAGTGATTATTCATATAACCATGATTATTTACACAAGTCAAAGGAAAGCATTACATATGATGGTGGAGCCAAGAGCAGAGCCCCATGGTGAGCTATTTACAGTCTTCCCTCCATTCTTGCGCTGATCCATTAATCATCGCTTCAGATGGAGTGGCTCCACCAGCCAGGACTTAACCGAACGTTCACCCAGTATTTCTCTATCTTCAAGACACCATGGGGAGCCTGGCATCCCATTCTGCTCCAGTGAATTCTAAGGCCCTCACCATGCCTAAGCATCGCGTGTCTGCTACTGCCATCCTCTGCCATCACTGTCCTCCCTCCCTGCCCTCTCTGGGCTCCATCAGCTCCGATCATGCTGGCCTCCTAGCCTGGGTTTCCAAAACTCACCTTTGTGCTTCAGGACCTTTGCGCTTGCTGTTCCCTCTACCTGTGATACTCTATCCAGACAGATACCCATCTTGCTGTCTCCCTTCTTTCAGGTTTCTGCTCAAAATCATCTTAAAAGAGGAGCCCACCCTGGTCATCCTATATTAAATAATATCCCCTGCCCTACCCCAGCACCACCCCCTACTCCGACCTTACCAGCCCCTAGCACTTAACATCAGCAGGAATATTGTATTAGCTATTTAGTTGGTTTTCTCTCTTTCCCACTAGGATGTCAGCTCCAAGACACATGGATTTTTTTTACTGCTTTTCCACCAATGTATCACCTATGCCTAAAAGAGCGTCTGCCACAGGGTAGCAGATAACAGTCATTCAATAAATATCCGTTGAATGAATAAATGTTAACCACTGTGCAAAAAAACAAATATACTACATCTACAGCACTCTCCTGACCTAAATAAGAGTCTAGTAGCAGGGTTTTAAAACTCTTTTAAATAGATGTTGAAGGCATGACTTGTCCTCCACACACACGGAATTGTATACATACATAAAGGTGTTTGGCTCTGCTTCAGCAGGTTCTCACTGACACCTGTGATGTAACAAAGGTAAGAATTTCTGGTTCTGTGGCCAAGGGGTGAAGCAAGGGCATATCTTAGTCCTGCTTCTATCCAACTTTCACCTTAATGACATACTTAATCTTGAAATCAGATTACAGGGTATTTCGTTACTGCCATACAAACTCCAAATTGCTGTTGTGAGCAAGTAATAAACTTTATGTCTTGGGCCTGCTTCTCTTATTCAGTTTATTTATGTTAGTGGCTGTTCCTGGTGGTTTTTCTCCTGCTTTTTTGTCTTTTCCTCCTATTTTCTGTCATTGTAAGAATGTGGGGGGGAAGAATGTGACGTAATCCCGGGTCCTGATCTGTCCTGCGGAGGTAGCGGTAGAGGGTGTTACCGCTTGTTGTCTGAGGATGGAGTTCTAGAAAACCCCGATCGGGCACTGCTAATGATCCTTGTTGATATTTTAAAACATAAATCAATAAAATACAGAATAAACATTCATGTAACTTTTTCCTTCCTAATAAATATTTTGTAAAATAGCATGGCATACATTTATTCGAGAAGATCCAGGTTAACAATCTAATACCAAATTGTCAAAAACTGCCTTGTCCCCCCTCAAATGACCCTCAAATCCCTATCCCTGTATTTGCCAATATTTTATAAAGCTTGTAACCTTTACAACTCTGGAATTTTTTCTTAATTTTAATGTATACTTTCATCCTCTTAGAAGGTCCTTTGCGAAATGAGATGTAGAGCGAAGTGAGATGTGGTGTAAATATACCTAAAAATATTCACTTAGGAGCTCCTGTATATATATCCAAGTGGTATGATTCACTTAAAGAATCATTATTAAATATGAATTATCCAAAAAGAAAATTGATGATTGGGAGGGGGGCAAACCAGCCATGTGATGGGCTCTCTGTTATCAGTCAGTTGATTGGTACTGGATGCTGGTATTTATTTTAACTAAGCACTTTCTGGGAAATGACACACGAAGACATTAAAGGCCACAGTCACGAAAGCCATAGGAGCCAGACTGAAATGCTCCTGCCCCACAGGGGGCCACTTAATCGATCATCCTCTAAAACTCTTCCAGAGTGCAATTCACTGACTCAAATTCTATCTGAACAAAGAAACGGGGCTGGGACAATAAACAGAGTGCCAGGCTGGAAACATTACAAAAGAGACTCCTAAAACCACTCGAATTTACCAATACCAGCACCTCTCCATGCCTTGGAGGCATTAATTTGGCTGTCTTGGATTCACATCAAAATCTGTATTCATGAGACCATCATAAAATACCTAAAGAACCTATCATGTTCCCTCAAGAACTCGGTCTCAAATTTATGTTGGCTTCAGACTCACAATAGGAAGGACAAATTTTATAATTTGTATTGTGTCGATTCTATTATCTTTGGTTTACAGGTCGAAGTAGGCACTCGCCTATTAGTTGAATCCATTTATTGAATCTCTACAATGCACAGAACAGTGACCTATGCACTGGGGATACGAGTCTGACATGGGCCCCATCCTCAAAGAGTTCACCATCCAGTTGGCACGGAGAAGCAGACACTGAGGCATATTTTCACTGGTCTGCAATATGACTGTTGCTAAAAAAAAAAAAAAAAAAAAAAAAAGGTATAGCAACACACATGGAGGACCCCAGAATGAATCCTGTTGCATGACTGCTGGGCAAAGAGGAAGGAAAAGGTGCTCGGGGAGAGGGAATAGTGGGAACAAACTCAGAGTCATGTGAGCCTGTGGAGCAGAATGCAAAAGGGAAACGGTAAGGGATGGAACACAAAAGTTGGCTGGGACCAGATCTCCAAGGACCATCAACCCCTTGCAAAAGAGTTGGGACTTTCCCATTTAAGTCATGAGGAGACATTGAACAGTCCAGATGGGAATTTCATAAGATCATGTCAGATGGTAACAGAATACACTTGTTCGAGGCAAGGAAGCTGTTAAAGCTGTTTATAAGACTCAGAGATGCTCAACTCTGGTCACCCACTAGAAATCAGGACGTTTTTAAAAACATGCCTGAGTGCCGACCCATCCCAGAACATTTGAAGCCAGTATCTGGCGGTGATCTCAGACATCAAGATCCTTTCAAAGCTCACCCAGATAATTCTAACGAACATCTACAGTTGTGATCAACAAGTTGTGGCCAACAGGGGAGGAGAGGTGCCTATATTAAAGCAGCGATGATGGTAATGAAGAAGACAGGAGGCAATGGGTGGCTCAGTCGGTTAAGCGTCCGACTTCAGCTCAGGTCATGATCTCACAGCTTGTGAGTTCTAGCTCTGCATCAGGCTCTGTGCTGACAGCTCAGAGCCTAGAGCCTGCTTCAGTTTCTGTGTTTCCCTCTCTCTCTGCCCCTCTCACACTCACTCTGTCTGTCTGTCTGTCTCTCTCTCTCTTTCTCTCTCCCCCTCAAAAATAAATACACATTAAATTTTTTTAAAAAGAAGAAAGGAAGCAAGAAGGGAAGAGACAGATCAAAGAGATGATATTCATAATGTCAAATTAAAAAGGCTTGTGGCCGGGGCGCCTGGGTGGCTTAGTCGGTTAAGCGTCCGACTTTCGCTTGGGTCATGATCTCGCAGTTCATGGGTTCGAGCCCCGCGTCGGGCTCTGTGCTGACTGCCAGCTCGGAGCCTGGAGCCTGTTTCAGTCTGTGACTCCCTCTCTCTGACCTTCCCCTGTTCACGCTGTCTCTCTCTATCCTAGAAATAAAAAAA